>MU733221.1:7515-20981 GCA_026770625.1 Nicotiana glauca
TGGTATAATCGTCTTAGTGAGTATTTATTAAAGGAAGGCTATATAAATGATGCCATTTGCCCATGCATTTTTATAAAGAAAACAACATCGGAATTTGTTATACTTGCCGTATATGTTGATGACATAAACCTTATTGGAACTCCTTTAGAACTCCAAAAGGCAATTGATTATTTAAAGAAGGAATTCGAGATGAAAGACCTGGGAAAGACAAAATTATGTCTTGGTTTGCAAATTGAACATTTGGCAAACGAAATTTTTGTTCATCAATCTGCCTACATAGAAAAGGTATTGAAACAGTTTTACATTGATGAAGCACATCCATTAAGTACTCCGATGGTTGTTCGATCACTTGATGTGAATAAGGATCTATTCCGACCTCAAGAAGAGAATGAAGAACTACTTGGTCCTGAAGTACCATATCTTAGTGCAATTGGTGCACTAATGTATCTTGCCAATACTATAAGGTCTGACATAACTTTTTCAATTAATATATTAGCAAGATATAGCTCTGCTCCTACAAGGAGATATTGGAATGGAATCAAACACATATTGTGGTATCTAAAAGGGACTACCGATATGGGCTTATTTTATGGCAATAGTAGCAGTCCTGAAATTGTTGGTTATGCTGATGCTAGGTATTTATCTGATCCCTACAAGGCTCGATCTCAAACAGGGTATGTGTTTACCTGTGGAGGCACTGCCATATCTTAGCGATCAATTAAGCAATCAATTGTGGCTACTTCATCTAATCATGCTGAGATAATTGCTATTCATGAAGCAAGTCGAGAGTGTGTGTGGTTAAGGTCTATAATACATCTCATTCGAGATAAATATGGTTTGAAATGTGACAAACTACCCACGATTTTGTATGAAGACAATGCAGCATGCATAGCTCAATTGAAGGGAGGATTCATAAAAGGAGATAGGACAAAACACATTTCACCAAAGTTATTTTTTCACACATGATCTTCAAAAGAATAGTGAAATCAATGTGCAATAGATTTGTTCAAGTGATAATATGGTTGATTTGTTCACCAAGTCTCTACCGACGTCAACCTTCAAGAAGCTAATACACAAGATTGGGATGCGAAAGCTCAAGGATGTAAGTTGATGCTCTCATCAGGGGGAGTTAATACGCGTTGTACTCTTTTTCCCTTACAAGGTTTTGTCCCACTGGGTTTTTCTTGCAAGGTTTTTAACAAGACAACCAAAAGGCATATTTCTAAACATGTGTACTTTTTTTCCTTCACTAGGATTTTTCTTTCCCATAGGGTTTTTTCCTAATAAGGTTTTAACGAGACACATTATCTATGGACATCCAAAGGGGGAGTGTTATGATATATATCACATTATGTTGGATGTCTACTCTTCTTCCATGATCTTCATCTCAAATGGTTAATGACATATTCCATGACATATTTTGTATGTTCAATGACATATTCCATGACATATTTTGTATGTTCAATGACATATTCCATGACATATTTTCTTCACTTTTATGCCTATATAAAGGCCTTATAATAGATAGGAAAATACACACAATTGAAGAAGAAATAAGAATCTCTCTTCCTCTCTTCCTCTCTACATCTCTTAGTTTGTTTTATTTCCTTTTTCCATTTTGTTATTTCAAGTTATATTTTATAACAGATTGCCAATTCTTCTGGGCATAATTTAATCAGAGGATTGCTTCTGCATTAGCAAGCCGGAGTAATGTATTTCACAACCAAATTACTTATAGAAACTGTGTGATTAACTTTATTTTGCTTATGAATAGGCATGTTCTTATCGGAATTGTTAGCTTCACAGTAACAAACAAGATGGAATTGAGTTTCCAAAACTCAGCTCTAGAGCTGAAGTTTTCCAGTTACAACACAAAACTTCAACTCTAAAGCTGAAGTTCGCTAGTTACAAAATAAAAGCTTCAACTCTAGAGCTGAGCTTCAGGCCCAGCTACTAGAATGCTGAAATTTTGCGTGATTGCCTTTGCTACTTCAGCCCCGTGTGCTGAAATTATGCGAAAAAGCGGGTACGCTTGTAATTTTTTTTGCAAAGCGAACACAAGTTAAAATATGACACAAAAGTAGGTATAGATGCAAATCCCCCCTAAAAAAAGGCAGCCCGATAGATAATAATGTACTACTTTTGTTCGTAATAATGTCCAGTATTTTAAGACCCCGTTTGGCCATGAGTTTTGCCAAAATAAATTTGAGATTTATTTTCAAAACTCATGTTTGGCCATAAATTTTGCCCATATTTTGCCAAACGCCAAATCCCAAATCTCAAATACCAGCCAAAATCCCAAAAGTTGGAAATTATATACATGTGTTTTCCAAAATAGAATTGGAAAATATGTTTTGAAAACGTATGTCCAAACTTATTTTTATTTTCAAACCAAACTTCAACCAAATCAGATTTTTCAAAATAAATTTGGGATTTATAGCCAAACGATAGCTAAAAATAGATTTTCACTTTTACTTGTTATTTTTAGCATACCAAGATAATTTTCTTTTTCTTGTTATACCCATAGTATTTTATTTCAAATCATTTTCTCAAATCCATTAGAAATATCTATCAATTAATATGGTATCATGGTAAATTATGCACTTCATTTATTATTTTTAAGGGGTGTACAAAGTCCATAGAGGACAAGTAAAAGTGAACGGAGAGTATTTTATATTCACGCAGATAAGAGTGTCAATAGATACTTAAAAACTGACTAAACCGACCGAACCATACTGTACCGAACCGATTTTTAGGTTTCTTTTAATAAAATAGTAGGGTTTTATATGTACTTCAGAGGGTCTATCCTGGATATAAGGTATATGGTATAGGCACAGAAGTAATGCCTCAATTTCTAAGCTGTCCAGGTCAAAGCATAGCAAGTTCGCTCCAGCAGAGAGTATCGTGCTTCATAAGGTATGAACTTCTTACTCAAGTAGTATATGACTTGATCCTTTCTCCCCGTCTCGTCATGTTGTCCCAAAACACATTCGAAAGCTCTATCTAATACAGATAGATAGAGTAGCAAAGGTCTCCCAGGTTCTGGCGGGACTTGAATAGGTGGTGTGGATAGGTATTCCTTGATTTTATTAAAAGCCTTTTGACAATCTTCGGTCCAACTCATTTCAGCATCTTTCTTCAACATCTTGAAGATGAGTTCACATATAACTATGGATTGTGCTAAGAAGTGACTGATATAGTTGAGACATCCTAGGAAGCTCATCACGTCCTTCTTATTCTTTTCGGCGGTAAATCTTGAATATCCTTAACTTTGGATGGGTCCAACTCAATTCCCCAACGGCTGACAATGAATCCCAATAACTTTCCTGCGAGAAACCTGAATGCACCACATTTTGTGGGGTTCAGCTTTAAATTGTACCTCCTTAACCAGTCAAAGAACTTTCTCAAGTCTGCTATGTGATCTGTACCCTCTTGGATTTGATAATAACATCATCAACATACACTTCTATTTCTTTATGTATCATATCATGGAAGATGGTTGTCATGGCACTCATGTAAGTATCCCCAACATTCTTTAGACCAAATGGCATCATCTTGTAGCAGTACACCCCCAAGGTGTAATAAAAGTTATTTTCTCTACGTCTTCTTCATCCATCCCCCATACCAACTGGAAGTTAGCCAAGTGGCAGATACTGTTAAGTGAGTTCAACATCATCTATGTAAATCAGAAATTGGTCAAAGGACATGCATTGGCTGACCATCTTGCTGAAAATCCTGTGGAAGGAGAATACGAACCCTTGAAAATGTATTTTCCCGACGAAAAAGTATCATTCGTAGGAGAGGACATTACTGAAGCTTATGACGGTTGGAGAATATTTTTTGACAAAGTTGCCAATTTCAAGGGAGTTGGTATTGGATTAGTCTTGGTACCAGAAACAGGTCAGCATTACTCGGTATCTGTGAAACTCAAGTTTTCATGTACCAACAATATGGCGGAATATGAAGCCTGCATCATGGGCTCAAATTGGCCATCAACATAAATATACAGGAGTTTCTGGTAATTGGCGATTCAGATCTCCTGGTACATCATGTTCAAGGAGAATGGGTTACGAAGAACACCAAGATACTACCATACTTGTATCACGTGCAAGAGCTGATGAAAAGGTTCACAAATATAGAGTTCAAACATGTGTCCAGAATTCAAAATAAGTTCGCGGACGCACTGACCACCTTGTCATCAATGATAGAACACCCAGAAAAGAATTTCATTGATCGCATCCCATTGAGGATCAATAATCAACCGGCTTACTGTGCTCATATCGAAGAAGAAACAGATGGAAAACCGTGGTTCCACGACTTCAAGGAATACTTGGCAAAGGAAGAATATCCAGAGCAGGCAAACCACACTCAGAAGCATACATTACAGAGGCTATCCAATCACTTCTTCCAAAATGGAGAGACCATGTACAGAAGAGCCCCTGATCTAGGGTTGTTAAGGTGTATCGATGCAAAGGAAGCGGCTCTAAGAAATATATGCTGGAACTTGTGGACCACATATGAATGGTTTTATTCTAGCCAAAGAAATACTTATAGATGAATATTTTTGGATGACCATAGAGGCGGATTGCATCCGGTACGTACATAAATGCCACCAATGTCAGGTACATGCAGACATGATAATGGTACCACCTAATGAGCTCAACGCAACAAGTGCACCTTGGCCTTTTGCTGCCTGAGGAATGGATGTCATCGGTCCGATCAAGCCCACGGCTTCAAACGAGCACATGTTCATCGTAGTGGCTATTTACTACTTCACAAAATGGGTGGAAGTTGCATCTTACAAAGCTGTAACCAAGAAAGTTGTCGCATATATCATCAAGGATCACATCGTCTGCCAATTGGGGGTGCCTGAGTCCACCATCACTAACAATTTCGCCAATCTCAACAATGATCTAATGAAATCCATGTGTGAGACTTTCAAAATCAAGAACAAGAACTCTACAACAAACAAACCTTAAATGAATGGAGCGGTGGAAGCTGCAAACAAAAATATCAAGAAGATATTAAGAAAGATGGTAGAAAATCACAAACAATGGCACGAGAAGTTACCTTTTGCCTTATTGGGATACCGCACTATAGTTCACACATCAACAGGGGCAACTCCCTATCTGCTGGTCTATGGTACCAAAGTTGTCATCCCGGCTGAGGTAGAGATTCCCTCTTTGAGAATCATATAAGAAACCGAACTCGGTGATGCATAATGGATAAGGAGATGCTATAAGCAACTAGCCCTCATATACGAAAAAAGAATGAACGTAGTATGTCACTGTCAACTTATCAGAACAGAATGTCTAGAGCATTCAAATAGAGGTTCAAGCCGAGATAATTTGCACTGGGACTGTTAGTATTGAAGAAGATCTTCCCACATCAAGATGAAGCCAAAGGTAAATTCTCTCCCAACTGGCAGGGTCCTTACATGGTTCACCGGGTACTAACTGGAGAAGCACTCATACTTGTAGAAATGGACGGAGAAGTTTGGCAAAAATCAATCAATTCAGATGCGGTCAAGAGATACTATGCTCAGATTAATCGCATTTATATGATGTAATTGAACTACGCTCGACCTAATTCTCATTTAAGAGGGTATACGTAGGCAGCCCTATGGGTTCGGTCATATCACAATAAAATTTTAATTTCCCACGGAACTAGAAACTCGGGCAGAATTTTGAAGAAGACCCTTAAAATTTTGGAGTAAGTCCAGCCAACGCAATCACATGTCAAAGAGTCAGAAATCAGTTCAGAGACTGGGGCATTCTAGAGAAGAATCAACAAGCTTCATCACGCGCAAGCGGCCGTGGAGTCATTTACCAAACTGGGGCAGATTTTGAGAGGGCTCTCAAAATTCTAACACAAATAAGCTGCAATGTCTCTAAAATATGTCATAGTCATCATTTCATCTAAAATTACTCAATATTTCATATGATTTCTAAAACTACTCTTTTTTATCAATAAATGTCTATTTTTGAAAACTCTATTTTCATAACTGCCAAGTGTTACCCAGGGCAACTCAAACAAAGCCTCCAGAACGGAGCGGAGCAATGCCAGCAGACGAAGGCACGAAACAACCTCCTCTTACAAAGTTTACAATTTTTTCTTTGAGCACATGCACGTATGCAAAAATATATACGCACAGCAAAATCCCTATCAATCGGGCCACCAGACACTGAATATATCTCCAGCTAAGAAATACTCTACTCTTATTTGCTACATGTTCACTGCATAAGGCTAAGCACTGCCTTCTCTTGCATGAGGCTAAGCCTTGCCTCCATATTTGCATAAGGCTAAGCAGTGCCTTCTGTTTGCACGAGACTAAGATCTGTCTCCCAATCTTGCATGAGGCTAAGCCCTGCCTCCATATTTGCATAAGGTTAAGCATTGCCTTCTCTTTGCATGAGACTAAGCTCTGTCCCGAATCTCTCATGAGGCTAAGCTCCGCCTCCATTTTGCATAAGGCTAAGCATTGCCTTCCATTTGCATGGGACTAAGCCCTGTCCCGAATCTTGCATGAGGCTAAGCCCCGCCTCCATTTTGCATAAGGCTAAGCACTGCCTTCCATTTTTATGGGACTAAGCCTTGTCCCGAATCTTGCATGAGTCTAAGCCATGCCTCTATTCTGCATAATTCTAAGCTCTGCCTTCCATTTTCATGGGACTAAGCCTTGTCCCAAATCTTGCATGAGGTTAGGCCCTGCCTCCATTCTGCATAAGGCTAAGCTCTGCCTTCCGTTTGCATGGGACTAAGCCCTATCCCTAATCTTGCATGAGATTAAGCCCTTCCTATATTCTGCATAAGGCTAAGCTCTGCCTTTCATTTGCAAGGGACTAAGACATGTCCTGAATCTTGCATGAGACTAACTCTGCCTCATATTTTCATAAGGCCAATCATCCCCTCTATTTTCCGAGACCAAGCAATATCTATTTGCTCCTCTTTTGGGCTAAGTTCTGCCCTCAATCTAACAAGACTAAGCCTTGTCTTGTTGATTTTAGCATCATATTATTGCATCTCATGGGCTGAAATATTGCCAACTTGTCCAAAGGAGTCATTCTCTAAAGGCATCATCCTCATAGCTAGAAGGCACCATGCCATGGACCGAGGATCTCTCAAATTTTCATATTATTATTCAAAAGCGTCATGGTTTAGAGGCGCCATTTTCATAGCCCGAGAACATCATTGCACGGCCTCGAATCTTCTATGTCACAATTCATGGCCCAGGACATCATATTCTAAGGACGTCATCCGCACCGTCCAAAGACAATCTTTCATTGTCCAAAGGGAATTTGCATCACGTTTAAATTCTTGAAGTAATCTATGTACTTGCATGCATCGTATTTTGAGTTTTGCAAGTGATCCCGGAGGTAACTATTTTTCAAACACGAGCAGCCTTCGCTGCAGTTTCCGCTCATACCATTTTTCACTTTGCCATCCATAACCAATTCTCATCAGTTACCCATACTACTCCATGATATCCGTCTATCTACCCTATAGTACATCCGATAAATTCTGGATTCGCAACCATAATTCTATCCGACATGACCCTTCACAAAAAGGACCTTTTGATGAAACTAACTACCATTCCTATAATAACTCTGTCGACTTCATTTACTGATGGGTCCGGAACTACACATGCCTGATTCTTGTAAAACTAGGGATATGTAGGCAGCTCAAAGACTAGAGTTCGACCTTTATTGTTTTTTAAAAACATCCCATTCGGTCAAAATTGGCCTTCATTTATTTACCTGAGAACTCTTTCATCCTTCCTAGGTAAAGAGGGACAACTGTTAATACCTACCTTTTTCCTATAATATTTTCAAAACTATGCATTGGCATCAATTAGTTTTTTTTTTACAATTTTTGCATTTTAAAAAGATTTTAATTAATTTCTCCCAACATTTTTATTTATATAAACAATCACTAATTGCATCACAAATAGTTTTACAATAATTTTGTGGCTTAATTTTATCATTTACATTTGTACTAATTTTTAATTATTTCACAAATAGCCACATTTATATTTTTGGGGTTATAACTGCAATTACTTTGCAATTATAGCTCATGCATGTATTATTATATTATTTTACTAGAAAATAGCCTTTTATATTTTTTAAATATTAAGTAATTATTTTAAAACATTTATAGGCATGAAAGTCATTTTTTATAATTTATTAACTATTTTTAAAAATTAGTTTAGCAATTAAATGGGTATTAAACAAATGACCTTTTTTTAATTTTTGGACATAGCCTAAGTTAAACAGCCCAAATCCCTAACCCACTATGAACTTGCCCAAACCAATTACCCCTAGCCCAATTAAATCTTACCCGACCCCCGAACCCTCTAAATCCTGGCCATTGATCATAGAGATCAACGACCACCATCACTTCCTACCATTTTAACCAAACGACCCCCCCCCCAAACCCTAGCCATTATTCACAAATGACCGCCTTAGAATACCTAATCCTCTCTGTCTCTCTGAGACCTAAACCTAGCTGCCACCCAAATCTAATCCTATTCCCTCTAATTCTCACTCGACCTATGGATTTCCATGGCCGTTTGAGGCTCCTACTAATCTCCTACATCTCCTGGTTGCTCGTTCTTATGATTTCCTAGAAAGATCTCGAAAAGATCTAACCAGATCTGGTTCAAGGCTCTCTAAGAGTCCTTCTATGGTTGTGAATGTTACTATTTCGATGCTTTTACGGTTCAAATCTCTTGTTTGAGACTGAATTCTCTTTACCCTTTCATTCTTTCTTCAAAACCCTCATTTCAAACATGAATTCATCCAGATCTTTTTAGATCTTGAAAGTTTCTGAGTTCGTCGTCGATTTTTCTTTAAAGAGTTTCTTGTTTCTTCACTATTAATCGATTTTTTGCACTACGCTATTTAGGTTTTTGATTTCTCTGATTTCTGTTGTTTGAATATCTGTATATTTGAAGTTTTTTCTGTTTCCATGGCTATTTCTTTAAAGTTCTTCTATTCTTCCTGCTACTAATCAATCCTAAGCTTCTTTCTAATTATCTGGGGTTTCCACTTCCTTTTTTTGCAAAAGGTTTTCTGAAGTTTTTATGTTTCATTTGATCTTTCTCGCATGGTTATGTTTTTGGTCCAATTTTTTGACTATTCGGTATTTGATTTCAACCTCTTGTCCGTTATTGTTTGAATAATTAAATGATTAGCATAATTATCTGGGGTTTCATTTCTTTACTAAACTAATTTACTGATCTCTAATTGTTTTACTTAATCCTGAGTTTCTTAATTGACATATCTTGTGTATCTATGGGTTGATTGACCCTTTGATTGGTCTCCGATTACTCATGTTGCCTTATTTGTAAAACTGATTACTTGATTTAAGGGTTCTAACCTTAGTTGACTGTTAAACATAGTTCTTGCCTTATTTGAAATTCAATTAGAGTTATTTATAGTATAATTCCCTAATTTTCTATCCCCAATCAAGCTTGATTGATTATTTGATTACTTCTTTACCTTATTTTTTTACCTGTACTCTCATTCTACCTTAGACAGGAGCAATAGTTCCTACATACACAAAAACTTTCTTCTCATCTCTCTCTCTCTCTGCTGCTTGTGATTACTGCTTGACTAGCCGGTTGAAAGCCAAGGCTAGGCTATTGAATCATGTGTAATTTACCTTCTATTTCTGCCTCCTTAACGTGTATGCCTCTACTATTGTCATTCAATTAATTTGTGCTTTTATCAGCATGTTTACTTCTGTTAAATTTATATGTTCATTAGCATGCTTACTTTTGTTTAAATCTATGTATTTACCATCATGCTTACCCCTGTTTAATCCATGTATTTGCTAGCATGACTGTTTATGTCCAATCTATGGGGCTACTTCTATTCAAACTATATATTCAGTAGCATGTTTGACTATATGTTTCCTAACATGATGATTAATGTTCAATCTATGTGTTTATGTCCACTCCTGGCCAATACATGTGTTTACCACAATGGAATGCTGACTTCTGTTTTCTAATTAGAACTATGTGTTCTACTTTTAGCAAGTTTGCATGTTTACTTATGTCTAAAATTAGACATATGTCTTTTCTACTCCACTAATAAGCATGACCTCCCCCCCCCAATCTGGATACCTTGCTCCACAATCCTTATTACCCCTTACATGTAGCTGCTTGATTTTCAGCATACATTGCTTCTGTGTTTGGTCACTTAGTAACAGCCAATAAGCTTAAGTAATCCTATTTTTGAATGCTGCTTGTTTGGCTGGAACCTTTGCCTATGTTCCAGGAACTGAATGATTCTGTTTACTTCTGATTTTCTAAAATTCTGAAACTGTTTTTTTCCTCAAAACTAATCTTGCAAATCACTATCAATTCAATTCCTAGAATACTTAAGTTCCTACCCCTCTAGTGTGAGCATTGCTTTGGAGTCTATGAGACTCCTCTCTAAACTTTGACATACTGGGGCTGGCTATTCCGCACTGCACAAGCTGTTTATCCTTTAAGGAGGTCTTGGTGTGAGCACTGCCTTGGGTATTGAAGGCCCTCGGGAACTTTGACACACTAAGATACCCTCTCTAGCACTATAAGATATGGCAATTGAGACTGTTTGAAGGCCTGGTACCCCAGGTTTTTCTTTGGGCCTATCCAGGCTCCCTATAGTATATTGCTATCATTCCTGTAATTCATTATACACTTGGTTTGTAGTATTATTTACTTTATAAATAGATATTGAGAAAATTAGTAAATTGGGAGGGGTTATTATATACATTTTATTGGAGAATGGGTAGATATCATGCCTATGGGATTTAAAATCAGTGTTTACATTCCTAAAAACCATACCTATAGGACATTGCAATGTTCATTACTTTTATGCATTATAGAGATCATGTCTATAGGGTTAGACCAAACTTTTGCAATCG
Source organism: Nicotiana glauca (assembly GCA_026770625.1). Lineage (NCBI taxonomy): Eukaryota > Viridiplantae > Streptophyta > Magnoliopsida > Solanales > Solanaceae > Nicotiana > Nicotiana glauca. The sequence goes on from MU733221.1 coordinate 18,430, forward strand.
GAAATATTGTGTTGTTTGATTGTTTTTTGTGCGTTCTAGATACCATACATATAGGTTAAAAATAAATCTCGCACTTTTAGATATCATTCTTATCGGTTAAAAAATCAATTTATGCACTTAGGAGTCATGATAAATAGGTTCAACATGTTCAATATATAGAAACCATGCCTATGGGGTAAAATTAATCTTATATTCTGGAAACTACGTTTATGGTTTTAAAATTAGTCTCTGCATGCTAATCCGGATTTGAAATTGCTACATTTAGTTTCCGCTGTTTAAAATCAGTCCTTGCACCTAGACAACATTCCTATAGGACCTAAACTACCTGAAATTATTTATTATTTTATTATACTTCTGAATAATGACTAATATCATGCTCATAGGATGTCATTGATACACGCCTAGGCAAGCCTGTAGGGCGATTAAAAATCATGTAAACTGCAAAAAACGTGCTTATGTTAACTTCCAGATTTAGCCCCTCTAAAATCAGTAGACAAACTGATTAGGTATTGGTTCCCGCTTTAATAAAGCTTTGCATATGTTCTAATTTGTGTTCACCTAGACATCATGTCATTAAGACTCTTTTTAAATGTCTAAAATACTGTTATTTGAGACGTGCATGTACTTGCTCTATTTGTGGAGGTAAAATGTGAGCCTTTTAATTGTTCTATCTTTGGTCCAGTCCTATATTTTTTTTTTGTCTCCTAGAGTTTTCTCCTTTTAATTACTGTAGGAGGGTCTAGATCCACCTTAACTAGAAGTCCTAAATACCTCTGGGATTATATAAAGGGAAGGGTAGTAAACGCATATGATATATCTTAAGGTTGCTAGTATGCTTTAGGATATGACAAAGGGGAAGGGAATTGGGTAGTAAAGGATATGCTGACATGTGCGCCAATGCCACGCGTAACCCCTCTAGTTGAGGAAGGCTTACCGGGTATTGTACACATGTGATCCTATAGGTTGACAAACCTAGGACCTCCCTCATCTTATTTACATATGTGTGCTTAGACTGCTTATTTGTTAAATTTCCTTTATCGTACATATATGCTTAGACTGCTTATCTGTCAAATTTTCTCTATCTTATATGTGTACTTATACTTTCTATTTGTTAAATGACTAATTCACATAAATCAAATTCGGCTGGGACCCACAGTTGTGGACCGCGAGGGGTGCCTAACACCTTTCCCTCAAGGTTATTTCGAGCCCTTACCCCAATATCTGGTAATGCAAACAGGTTTTCATGAGTTATTTTCTCTAAGTTCCCTAACGCACCCTAAATCTGTTAGGTGGCAATTTTTCAAATTCAAATAACCAATTCCCAAAAGTAAATGAGTTGTTTCCAATGAATGTCGAAACCCGGACTCTGCGAGGAAAAAAAGGACGCAACAATAGTGAGTAGGAATCCCAAGTCCACTGTAGCTACTTTGGGTGGGCCTTCATATTCCAGATCACGTATTGCTTCTTCCTCGGCCGCAAAAAGGGGAAAAGGTTTTGTGGTTGATGATTATTGTTGATACCCACATTTTTCCTGTATACTTTTTACATGCAAAATACTTTCAAAATAGCATATGTATGCATATATAAGTGTGTCCAAAAGTTTTAGTATTTTTTCTAATTTTTAAAAGATTTTTAAATTAATTTATTGCCCTATTTTAGCAGTACAAAAACCAATAATTATTTCTCAAATTATCATTTTCTTGATTCATTTATTTTATTCTCATACTTATACCAAAATATAGCTAATGTAATTTTTTCTCATTTTTTACAAATTTATCTAGTATTTTAAAGCTAAATTGCACATAATTGCAACGTTAGCCTATTTTAATATTTGATTGTATTTATAGTCATGAAATTGACTCCAGCATTTTAATTAAATATTTACATGTAATTAATTATTTCAACGCCTTTAATTTGTTTATAGAAAGTATTTTGCTATTTTTTAAAAATAAATAAGGGAAAGTGGCTATTTAAATGCTAACCCGTGTTTATTTCGATTCTAGCCAGATTTGGCACTCTTAATTAAACATGATTCCTCAATCCAATTACAATTCAAACCCGCCCTTGACCCAACTAAAACCTACACGACCCTGACCCCCTCTTATCCTAGCTGTTGATCTCTGAGATCAACGACCCTTATTCGTTCTTGCCTTTTTTAATCCAAACAACTACCCTAATCTCCTTGTGAGCACGTGATTTTTGCCCCGAGTAAATTATTCCAAAAAATATGTGCAAAAATGATTTTTGTATGGAAACTTGTTGATAACTGTGTGAAAATACCATGATTTGTTTTTATTTTTGGAAAATAAAGCAAAGAAATTCAAAATAAAATACCATTTTTCGTATTAATTAAAAAATACCAAAAATAAAAATTAATTACTCTTTAATTCTAAAAAATCATAAAAATAAAAAGAAAATACAAGGAATAATAAATACAATAGTAAAATACAAAAATACAAAAATACAAAAATACAAAAAAGAAAATAAAAAATATAATATGAAAATACAAGAAAATACAAGAGATAATACAAGAAATAAAAAAAAAAAAAAAA
>MU733221.1:24420-58332 GCA_026770625.1 Nicotiana glauca
ACGCCCTCGCGGGTAAAGTAGCGTATGAAAAGGGAGGTGTGACACTCCTTACTTCTCATCTATCAGCCGCCTCTAAATACTCCACTCTCTCTCAAACTCTCTCGAATATTCTCAAAACCGTAATCGTCTCCTACCACCTCCACCCTGAAAGCCGTCGAAATCTATGGCTTTCAAGGCTCTGAGGGTCCTATACTCACCTCCTATTACTCCTATATGCCTGATTTCTAAAGATTCAAGGCCTGACCTTGAAGGTTCGAACCTAGACCTCTATCGATTCAAGGTTCTCTGGTCATCTCCGGCCTTGCTCCAGCGTAACGTGGTTGTTCGAGTCTGATTTTTGACCTCTCCGACTCAAATCGGTGACCTTTCAAAGCCTTTCTCGTTTCTAGGGTTCTTCTGAAACCCTAACCCTTCGAGGTTTTCTCCGATTTCTTTTAGATCCATTGTGTATCTGGTTCTTCTGAAACTAGGGTTTTATTTCAACACCCCTAATTTCTTTCAGATTGACTTTGAGTCTCTGAACTGAGTTTGGACTTCCTTATTTCCATATGATTCTGACCTTTTGCTAAAACTCTCCTACACTGGAGTTTCTACTGATTTTACAATAACATGACAAGTTTCTTTCATGTTTAACATGTCTGTATGCTCTTTATATGTGATAAATCTTTCTTTAAAAAAGGCTTTCAACTTGTGATTGATTCAGAATTCCTTTTAAATAGGTCTAATTAATTGTTTGCTGATTTCCCTTAAGTTAAAAATCCTTTTCCATCTTTTTGACTTGGTTCATTCATACAAAATCTCAGACCCATTTGATTTACTGGTTGTTAATTGATCTTCTTACCTTATTTGCACAAACCGTGTATTTCAAAACCCTGTCCTTAAATAACTTTTATGTATTCACCCCTAATTCCCTACTTTGCACAAAGTGTTTGATTAATTTCTTTCCTTAATTGGTTTATAATCAATTGAATCTGAATCCCTTAATTAAAGAGAGTCTTTTGTAATTGATTGACAATCAGTTCTTCAACTATTTTCTTACCTTAATTCCTCATGACTTTCACACTATAAATACACGACCCTTTTTCACAAACACACAAAAGTTAACAATCCTACGCTACACACTTAGCAATTCAGAACCTCTTTTGAACTCATACTTACATATGATAGTATTCTTGCTTCTTGTTTACACTGTGGCTTTTACAAGACTAATGTTTTCTCTTTATTTGTCTCTTTGAAAATGATATGTCCTAATTTAAGTTTTAGCATCATCACAATGTGTTTACTTACAGCTTTCTCTATCCCTACCTACTTTACTACTTCTGCAAAGTTAAATATTTAAACTAGCATGTTGTTTCCTATTTGTTTGTTTCTGCTATGAACCCCTGTTCCCTATCCCCCTTATGTGCTGTGAGTTACAGTTTAAAATATGGCAATATGCAAGTTATTGTCTATGGATTGAACTTGATCCTTAAAGGATCCTAACCTCCAAACAATGTGTTCTAAACAGGCTTAGGGGTATGCCAGCATCTCCTATTGTTGGTTATACCCATCAGCCTACCCTTTGCCTCTTACAATTCCCCACTCCCTACACCCCTATATGTGAACTATTTCCCTTCCCCTTTCCCCTTTTCAGAACTCTGCACTTGCAGTCTCTCTTAGTTCCTAAGTTCTGCCCCCCCCCCCTGTGAGCCTTGCCTTGGGACCTTGAGTTCCCACTGAACTTGGACACTTGATGAACTTGGACACTTGAGGGCTGGCCCTTCCATACAACACTATGTCTAATTTGTAATGCATTTTGGTGTGAGCACTGCCCGGAGTCCATATGAGGCTCTTAGTAAACTATGACACATCCAAATGAGAGAAAGGCTTTGGATCATGATCTCTTGGAGTTGGTTAATCTCATATTTCAGACATGAAGTTTGAATTAGGCTCTTCTTGGTTGTACTTTTAATTTCTGATGTATTTTTTCTTTCTTATTTCATTCTGGGCTGTAATAACTTGTAATAAACTCTTGGGGATGACTAGTAAAAAGATAGGGTAACCATGTATGCAAAAAGGGGTAGATAACCTGCCTATAGGATTTCTAATTTCAGCATGTTCACATATAGATGTCATGTCTATAGGATTTCTAATTTCAGCATGCTCACATATATAGATAATAAGTCTATAGGATTTATGCGTTCTTATACATAGATACCATGTCTATAGGAAGCACCTGCATGTAGAAAATATGCCTATAGGTCCTTTCTGATTCTTGCATATCCATTCCTTATTAGGCAAACATGTTTATAGGTCTTAATAACCAAATGAAATCAAATGTCACGTTCGTTATAAAATACAACACCTAGACATCATGTTGTAGGTTTTCTGCATTTTCTTCCATGTCTATAAACGTGTTTAAAATTAACAATGCGTAGAAAGCATGCCTACAGGAACTATCAACCAAGTCTGAAACGTTTCCACTCACTTATGAGTCTAAAACTAGTAATAACGTTTGCAGAACCTGTAGCCTTTGTTAGAGTTTGCTTTTCTTTAATAATCTGGTAACCCCTCTTAATCAGTATGTATTCAACCTACTTCATTCTTTTTCTGAAATCAGTAGATATCATGCCTATATGAGCTTTGTTCAACACTTAGTCAAGCCTTAGGATAAACTTATAAACTGAATCAGATTTTATTAACTACAACCAGCAGACAGGCCTGAGTCGGGCTTCCTATCTGGACTATGTAATAAATCATTCTGCCTCAAATCTTTAAGTTTTAATTATACTTAAACAGTACGTGCAAGACATGTTAAACTATGTGCTTTCTCTGGTTTAAAGGAGGTCTGTCTGAACCTTGTTGTTTGTTTATATGCTCCCCCCAAACTTGCTATATGTATTTTGTTTGTCGCCTTAGTATTTTTACCTTTTGAAACCACAAAGCAGCCTAACATTTCCTCCATTTAGGATTAGTAGTCCCAAGTACCTCCGGGATTGACAGGATTGGGGCGGGTAATAGAATGCAACAAGTAAACGAGACCATTCCGCGCTTTAATACCTAAATGGGGTGGGAAATGGTAGATATGTATATGATGACCACGCGATAACATCACATGTAAGAGTGATTACCGAATATTGTATGGGGTGATCCATATTATTAGTAAACCTAGGACCCCTCCCCCTTCTCTTTGTTCTTTATTTCTTTTAAATATTTTAAACCATTTCTTCTAAGAAAATTAACTTTCTTTAATTCTTTCCGATTTTTTTTATTGTGACCATTATATACAAATCCCCTCTTGTTTGAAACTCTCACTTGCCTATGTATTATTTGTACTTAAGTCACAATAATAGTTTGGTCGGGAACCACACTAGTGGATCCTGAGGGGTACCTAACACCTTCCAATTGGGATGATTTCAAGCCCTTATCCAATCTCTGATTATCCAAATAAAACCCTTCTTAGTGTCCCAATGCACTTAAATCATTAGGTGGCGACTTTTCAATTCCAAAAGCCCAATTCCGAAAAGAAAACGAGTTGTCCTCCCAAATGTCATAAACTCGTACTCTGTAAGGAAAAAGGGGGCGTGACAGCATGGCGAATCTGCTGGGGATTTTCTTTTAGGCTTTTACCATTTCAAGCTATTACTGTGACTTTACATTTCTTATATGCCTTTATTTGTTTAATCCCTTTAAGCATTTAATTCCTTCTCCTAATACGAAACTGACTTGTCTTTTTATTTCCTTCCCTTATTTCTTTTACTGCTTTCTTTTATTGCATTCCTTTATTACTGTTTTAAATTATTGTAGCTATTACTTTATGAACATGCAAATACATGACAACTTGTCTTAATTCTCGCAACTGCATGTTTTCAACATCATATTCCACTCGTGCAAAACAAAATACCATAGCAACGCTTATAATGAGAGGTTGCGCCCTTCCGATATTATCACCCCCTAAATTCGGCAAAGACATATTGGCGGTAAAACTAGTCGATCAATGGTATAGTCGACGGTTCCGCGCCTTTCCATCTCGAGTTGTCCGCTCAAGGGTACCAGTCTAATATCCCATAGAAACTTTACTCTCTTTAATTGTTGCCGATAATTAGGGTAGGTTTTTTATTTTATGAAAATAGTAAAAATACCGAACCATACCGAATAAATTTACATATGAAAAATATATTTATATATTAAGTTTAAAAATAATAAAATATTGAATTTTTCCTCGGGTTTTGGAATTATGAAAACAATTATAAGCCAACAAGTAATAAACGCAAAATTCTTGAGTAGCAAATTATTTCCGGCATATTCACTAGCAAGACACAAGGCATTACAGCGATTATGAGTAGCAAACTATAATGTATTGATTATATTTCCTTTCGTATGATTTAACTTTATCTTTTGGAATATTTAATCTTCGATAGATTTTATTCTTGAGTCCCAGTTTGGTTAATATCTTTCCACTCATGTTATTTATATTTTCTTTATATTAATTTGTTTAGTTTCTTTTACGCTATTGTAGAGTAGTTGATGGATCTATACTCTAGCCATTTTTTATATTTTCTTAATTCATCACCGTTTAAAATGCAAAAATGTCTAGAGAGTTTTGCTAAATCCTATAAAAGTATGTATTTATTGCATTTTACTTCTACTAATAACTTTTATATGACATTTAAAAAAAACAAAAATTAACCGAACTGTACCGATACCGAAGAGAAACTGATATAACTAGGACGGTTTCGAAAAGTCTAATTTTTGTTATACATAATGAATAACCAAAAAATTGGTATGGTACAAAATTTACAAAATAATCGACCGAGCCGAACCGAACCATCGACACCCCTACACAATAGCCTACTCTTTGGGCTCGCTTGGTATAAAATAGGGGGGAGTGCACAGTTATCCACTAATTAGAGTTGTATTTATTCTTAAGCCATTATTTAAAATGTATTTACTCTTTAGTCAGTACTTTAATAAGCTTTTACCCGCTCAGACGAAAATATCTTTTGTGCTAGACATGGTGTCCTTAACAACATAAGTGTTGTATAAATATTAAGGACAAAGTGTCCTGAATTAGCACCTCTTGTTTTAAACTTTAGCACCTCTTGTTTTAAACTTTAGGACATCATGTCCTTAACTTCATATGTCCAGTATTTATGGACATGGTTCCTTAACTTCATGAATGGTGTGTAAATATTAAGGACAAAGTGTCCTGTATTTGCACATTCTGTTGTTAAATTTTTGGACATCATGTCTTTAACTTCATATGTGCAGTGTAAATGTTAAGGACATGGTATCCTTAACTTCATGTTAAGGATATAGTGGCCTTAACTTCATGAGTATTGCGCAAATATTAATGACATGGTGTCCTTAACTTTATGAGTGCTTCTGTTGTTAAACTTTAGGACATCATGTCCTTAACTTCATAAAATGTCCTTAATAACCGTCTTTTCGTATTAATTTTAATGAAGTAGGAGTTATTTTTGCTCAGCATTAAAAATGTTGGATAGAAACTAAATACCACATTAAAAAGTGGCTACCCCATGCCATTTTTACTATCAGATATAAGGATAATTAATCCTGAAATTAAATTTAAGATAAATTTATTATGCGTTTAGTTGTGATAAAATTACGATATAATTAATCTTTATACCGGATTATAGTGTTATTTTTATCCCAATGGACGGATGGGATAACAACCTCGGAAAAACTATTCTTAGAATAACTTATTTTTCAACCAGACGATCCCTTAGAGCGTGATATAGACAGTTTATCATAATATAAGTATTAATAGTTGTTTCTACGATTCGAACTCGTGACTTATAGGTCACACAAAAATAACTTTACCGTTGCTCGAGGTCTCCCTTCAAATAACGAGGTGGTTAAATTGAGGTGAAATTATGGTCTTCCCTTAAAGATTCAAGTTACCGTGACATTTTATTACAACTTCATTCACTATCATTGCATAATAACCGCCAGCAAATACTACTGTTAATTTCTGTAGCACTAGTTGTCACCGCACAACCGCCACATACAACCTATACAATCATCAACCTATAAGAAAAATGAGCAGATACTATTGACTAAGAATAAGAAGGAAACAAAAATAACTTATCAAAAATATTGTGTCGTGGTAAGTCACTGCCTTGAAAGCAATTTCGGCTTTTAAGGCGAAACGATGGCGTAGCAAACGATGAAGAGTATTCCAGTGTTCACTATTAGGGTTGTGAGTATATCTACTCAATCTACTAACAACATAAGCAATATCAATTATCTTAGTATACTCAATTTGAGAAATACTAGATTCCTTAATTTTTTTCAAGTGTATGCTAGGATCATAAGAAGTTCTCACATGTGCTACATCAAAATAATTAAACATTTTCAACATTTTCTAATATAATGAGACTAAGATAATAAAAAATTATTAGAAGTTCTTTTGATTTTAATCCTTAAATTCACATATGCTTCTCCGAGATCTTTTATTTCAAATTTAGAAGATAAAAAATTCTTAGTCTCATTAACAACATTCGCATTGGGGTGAAAGATTAAAATGTCATCCACATACAAACATATAATAACACAATCTGATCCTATCATCTTGGAATAAACACAAGTATCAGGTGCATTAACAATAAAATCATTTCCCACTAATGTGCTATTATATTTTTCGTACCGTTGCTTTGGTGCCCGCTTTAGACCATACAAAGGCTTTCTCAATTTGCATACTCTATTCTACTGTCCTTGAATAAAAAATCCCTCAGGTTAAGACATATAGATCTCTTCCTCTAAATCACCATTTAGGAAAGTCGTTTTAACATCCATTTGATGTATCACTAAATTATGAATAGCAGCTAAAGCAACAAGAGTTCTAATAGTCGCTATATTAGTCACAGGAGAATAAGTATCAAAGTAATCAATGTCTTTCTTTTGGTTAAAACACCTAATAACAAGTCTAGCCTTATATTTATCAATTGTACCATCAACCTCAATTTCTTCTTAAATATCCACTCGCTACTTATGGGTTTACAATATTTAGGCAAATCAAACAAGTCCCAAGTGTGATTAGAAACTATAGAGTCTAATTCACTTTTGACGGCCTCTTTCCAAAACTAGCATCTATCGATATTATTGCTTCACCATATGTCTTAGGGTCTTCTTCTATTAAATAGATTGATACTAATTCATCACTCAAAATATCAAGATCAATATTTGCAGTCAAGAAAGTAGCAATATAGTCAGTACTAAAGCTAACTTCAATTTTACGCCTCTTACTTTTTCTAAGTTCATTTTCATGTACATTAGGAGTAATACTAGAAGAAGCATAATATGAGAATTAACAGACATAGATGTAAAGCATTATTAGGCATATCACTAGGCACATTATTTTTCAATGGAAAAACATGCTCAAAAAATTATGCATCTCTTTATTCACAAATAGAATAATCATTCAAAGACATTTATCTATACGCATCACTATTTTGAGCATAACCAATGAAAATAGCATCAAAAGTTTTGGGTCTAGTAGTTACTTGTTTAAAATCAGGTAGACCAACCTTCCCCCCACACCTACGGAATTTTTAAGTTAGCGGCAAACTCTTTCCATATGAGAGGGTTTTATCTAACTTCTTATGAGGGACCTTATTAAGAACATAGCATGTAGATAAAACAGTTTATCCCCACATATTATCAGATAAACCCGAACTCAAAAGCATAGAATTCATTATTTCCTTAAAGGTTCTATTTTTTCATTCGGCTACACCATTTTGTTTGGGAGTATAGGGAGCACTAACTTCATGTATAATATAATTTTCTATCACATAAGGCTTCTAGAATATTAGTACTATATTCACCACCCCTATCAGACCTAGGTCTTTTGATTTTTCTGTCTAATTGATTCTCTACATCTGCCTTGTATTTCAAAACATGCTTTTAGCCTCATCTTTTGACTTAAGAAGATATACCTTACTGTATCTATAAAGGTCATCTACAAAGGTGATGTAGTATTTATTTTCACCCTTACTTAGAGTATTTTTGAAATATGTTAAGTCTGAATGCACTAGTTCAAGCAATTCTGTCTTTCTGCTAGTTACATTTTTAAAAGGCTTGTTGGTATGTTTTGCTCCTACACAAATAAGACACTTAGAAAAATTACCAACGTTAACTGCATGAATTAATTTCATTTTTCTAAGTCTTTCAATATAAGCAATATTAACATGACCTAGTTTACCGTGCCACAAATCAATAGACTCAGCAATATGAGTAGAATTTAAAGTACTAGCATTATTAGTAATTTCTTGAGCGATGTTCAGTACAAATAAATACCCATTAAGGTAACCCTTCCCAATAAAGCCTCCCCCGCGAGAAATAACAACATTATCAGATTCAAAAATAAGTTTAAGACCTGCTTTGTTGAGAAGCGTACCAGAAACTAGGTTTCTACTAAGGGAGGGCACATACGGAACATTGTTCAAGGCTAAGGTTTTTCCAGAAGTTAACTTAAGGAGAATTTTTCCTTTACTCATAACTCCAGCTGTAATGGAGTTATCCATGTAGACACACTCGTCATTAGCGGATTTATAATTTATAAACAAATCAAAGAGAGGGTTAGTCATATGGTTAAGTAGATGCCTTCAAATAGTTTTATTATCCTTTCCAATTTTCTTCTCAGCAGCATCATCAGCAACAACACAATTAACAGCATTAGAACTATCAGCAACAACATCAACAGGAGAATCATTAAACAAAATGCAATCAACTTCTAATTGTTCAAAGAAAATTAAAAGTTAATGGGACCAATGCTTGTAATTATTTCCATTTAAAGGCTCAAGCTTTGACAGATCAGGAAGTGTTTTGTTCAAAGTGGTAGCCATTAGTCAATATTGTATATAAAATCGCTTTCAAATTGTAAGAAAAATAAGTAGATAATATTGATTAAGAACAAGAAGGAAAATAAAAATAACTGATCAAAAATATTATGTCGTGGCAAGTCACTGCCAAGAAAGTGCTTTCGGTCATTAAGACCGGTCGCTCCCCAAGTTTTTGTTAGATCCAGTTTTAATGATACAAATAATATACATATGTAGGAAATCAATTACAAGGAATCAAGAAGATACTACAAAACTGCTGGAGTCAATCCTGATGCCTAAGGAAAAAATCAATCAACAAAGATTACAATACAATCAACAAATCTGGATAACTAAGGAAAGAATCTAATCAGTCAATCAATCAGTAAAGAGTAACGGCCAGTTGCGATGGAGAGAATCAAGCAAGCCTAAACTTAAGGCACGAATCAAGGCCAACATCCTGGAAGATCAAAGATTCTGTAAAGATTGGTACGCGACTAATTTCGGAAGAACCAATAATCAAGGAGCAAGGCTTGATTACATACATCTGCAGAAGGAAGGAAATCAAGGGAAAGCAACGGCCAGCTATCTTATTCTTGGAAATAATCAATCTCTTTCCAAGGATTAAATCTCTTGGATTGTCAAGCCTCGACCTTCATCAAAGTATCTATACCCAGCCTTAAACCCTAGTCAGACATACTCTGATCGAACCAAAAACCACTCTCTTTATTCTACTGCAAATAAACATTGTAGTTCACTAAGATCTGCTGTGTAACAAGTCAGAAAAAAAAGAGTGTAACACTGGTGAGGCATTTTATAAAAAAGAAACGAGTTCTAGATAAACGGTGTTGTCAAGTCATTTCAACTGTACTCGGAGAAACAGAGTTACTAAAAGAGAACTCCCTTGCAACCCAAGGGGATCGGACTAAGATTCACATTGAATCCGAACCAGTATAAAATCCTGGTGTCTTTAATTCATGCATTTTACCTTTTGCAATTTACTTTCTGTCATTATAACTATTAAGTTATTATATCTAGTCAACTACTCGATTAATTAATCGACTAATAAGCGATTAAGTTTAAATATTTACAATTCATCCCCCCTCTTATACTTTTAATTGGTATAAGAGCAAGGCTCACATTTTACTTTTGCTTAACAGTTTGTGAGAAAAGACCATGGCAAATCAAGTTATCATAGGATCTCTATTTCGGGAAGGAACTTCACAAGTTAGACCACCATACTCCAATGGACAACATTTCTCCCACTGGAAAGTGCGAATGGAAATCTTTGCCAAAGCTTATGACGTCAAGTTTGGAGAGTCATCAAATAGGGAAACTATCCCTTACCAACTGCCACTCCACCACTTGCTGATCCTGAAGATATAGATTTATACACAAAAGAGCAAATGGAAGTAGTACAAGTTAACAACAAAGCGAGAAATCTGCTTCATAACGCTATATGTGGTGAAGAATATGAGAAAATCTCAAGTTGTGACATAACCAAAGAAATGTGGGACAAGCTTGAGGTCACTTATGAAGGAACCAACAAAGTAAAGGAAACACATATCAACATGATGATCCATGATTATGAACTCTTCTCAATAAAAGAAAGAGAATCAATTGAAGAGATGTTTGCCAGATTTAGCAAAATAATTAGTGATCTAGAGGCGTTTAGAAAGCCTTACACCAGTGGTTATCAAGTCAGAAAAATTCTCAAGAGTTTGCCAACCACTTGGCAGACCAAAGTAGTCACACTAGAATCTCAAACTCTAAAAAATTATCCTATGATGAACTACGAGGATAACTCATTGCTTTTAAAAAGACGCATCTCAAGAAAAGTAAAAGAAAATAGTTGTATTCAAAACCTCTACTGAAATAGCTGAAAACGAAATTGATGATGATCCTGAAGCTTTACAAGAAGAAATTGCTCTGCTATCTAGAAATATGGATGAATTAATGAGAAGATACAAGAACACAAAGAAAGGAAGAATTCCACCAAGATGATCCAGGCAATATAACGAACATGATAAGAATGATGGAAAGTGCTATGAATGTGGAAGATTTGGGCATATTCAAGCTGAGTGCCCATAACTGAAGAGGAAGATCTCTAGAGGCTTCAACAAGAACAAATCCTTTGGAAGCTGGAATTATGAGGATAATTCAGACCACGAAGAGATAGCAAATCTCTGCTTCATGACAATTCTAGAAAATGAAATGAACAAATCCTCAAGATACTGGACAGACGAGGACATTTTAGATGACGAAATAAAAACTGTTTCATGGCACGAGGTGAAACTAGTGAGGTAAGATCCTCTAACTGTGAAAGATGCAATGAATTGCAGGATATTCTTGATTTAACCTCGAAAGAGTATCAGAAAATGATGAATGAGCTTAAGAGACTCACTAATGAAGTTAAAGATTGGAAACTCAAACATGAAGTATGTGAAATCAAAAAGGAAGCACTTCAAAAAGAGTTTGAGTAATTGCAAATGCAATTGGCATGCGCAAATCCACCAGTCACAGTTCTGTTAGGTCAAACCAGATGACTTACAAGTTAACTAGAAAAGGACCAGCCAGAACCAAGTCGACTAGTACTAACACTAATGAAAGACCTAAAAGTGGGTCAAAAGTTATGTGTCATTACTGTATCAAAAGTGGGAATAAATATTCCTTTTGTCGTTTTTGTAAAACAAACATTTCAGGATGGGTTTGAAAACCAAAAAAATTCGAACCTAGTAACACTAACCCTCTAGGACCCAAGCAAGCTTGGGTACCTAAAAGAAAGTAGTCATCTTATTTTGCAGGAACACCACAGAATAAGCCGCAAAGGAAAATGGTATCTAGACAATGTGTGTTCCAGTCATATGACAGGTGACAGAAACCCGTTTAAAGAAGTTACAAAAATTGATGGAGGGAGTGTTAAGTTTGGGGATGATTGAAAAGGTAAAATAATTGGTACTGGAACAATTCCCTTCAATAACAATTGTGACATCACTGAAGTTTATCTTGTCGATGGACTCAACTACAATCTATTGAGCATAAGTCAACTCTGCGACTCATGATATAAGATAAATTTTAAGAAAATAGGATGTGAATCAGGTAAAATAGTCCTTCATGGAAAAAGGTATGGAAATGTTTATATCCTTGATAGTTTTGAAAAGATAGATGGTCATATTTGCTTATCCCCTATGTCTGATGATCCATGGTTGTGGCATAGGAAACTTGGTCATGCTAGCATGCATTTGATAGAAAATTTGTCCAAACATGAATTAGTTGTTGTTCTACCCAAACAGAATTTGTCAACTCATATTTATGATGCATGTCAAATAGGTAAGCAGACCAGAAACTCTTTAAAAAATAAAGATATAGTATCTACTTCAAAACCTTTGCAATTACTTCATATGGATTTATTTGGGCCTACTAGAACTATTAGTATAGGAGGAAAGAGATATGCTTTTGTTATTGTTGATGAATATTCACATTTTACTTGGGTAATTTTCTTATCTCATAAGGATGAAGCATTAAGAAATTTTGAAGTTTTCTGCAAAAAGATTAAAAGAGAAAAAGGATATCTGATTTCAACAATTCAGAGTGACCATGGATGAGAATTTGAAAACAGAGCATTTGAAATTTTTTGTAATGATCAGGGATACACCCATAATTTCTCTGCACCACGCTCACCACAACAAAATGGGGTTGTGGAAAGAAAGAATAGGACCCTCCAAGATATGGCAAGAGCCATGTTACTAGAACACTCACTGCCAAACCACTTCTAGGTAGAAGGTGTAAGTACAACATGTCGCATTCTCAACCGTTGCCTCATAAGGCCTATTTTGGAGAAAACTCCATATGAACTATGGAAAGATAAACGTCCAAATATCAGTTACTTCCATCCCTTCGAAAGTAAATGTTTTATCCACATTAACAGTAAGGATAATCTTGGAAAGTTCGATCTAAGAAGTGACGAAGGTATTTGACGAAGGTATTTTTCTGTGTTACTCATTAAATAGTAGATCTTTTAGAGTCCATAATAAACGCACATTATGTGTGGAAGAATCTGTACATGTTATATTCGATGAAAATAACCCATTAGTTGAGAAAGGAATTACTGTAGGTGATGAAGATCAAGCTCAAGAAACTCAGGAGAAAAGCAAATCATAAGAGTCGACCGATACATCTGTTGTGACAGAGTCAACTGGTGAAGACAACAGCAATGTACCAGATCAACCAATCGAGTCAACTACAAATATAGTTCGTCCAAATGAATGGAGAAGCGAGCGTGAATATCCTCAGAAATTTATTATAGGGGATCCAAATTAAGGAATAAAAGTCAGGGGAGCTCTAAAAAAGAAAGCAAATATCGCATTAATATCTCAAGATTGAGCCAAACAAGATAGAGAAAGCACTAAAGGATTCAAGTTGGGTGCAAGCTATGCATGGAAAGTTAGATCAGTTCAGTAAGAATCAAGTGTGAAATTTGATACCTAAACCTGATAATGTGTCTGTAATCGGAACAAAGTGGGTTTTTAGAAATAAAATGAACGAGGATGGAAAGGTCGTAAAAAATAAAGCCAGACTAGTTGCTCAGGGCTACTCAAAACAGGAAAGAGTCGACTATGATGAAACTTTCGCCCAATAGCTCGTTTGGAATCCATACGAATTCTTCTGGCATACGCATCATTTAAAGGATTCAGGTTGTTTCGAGTAGATGTTAAAGGTGCCTTTTTGAATAGATTTATCGAAGAAGAAGTATATGTGAAACAACCTCCAGGTTTTGTAGATTCAAAATTTTCATACCATGTATACAAGCTCACTAAAGCGATGTATGGGCTAAAACAAGCTCCACGTGCTTGGTATGATAGATCGAGTTCCTTTCTTTTTTATCATGGCTTTACAAGAGGTAAAATAGATACTACCTTGTTCATTAAATGATAATCGGAAGGTAACCTCATTATTCAAATTTATATTGATTATATTATATTTGGTAGTGCTAACCCTCTCACGTGCAAGGAATTTTCAAATCTTATGCAAAGCGAATTCGAAATGACTATGATGAGTGAGCTCACGTTCTTCCTTAGACTACAAATTCAACAATCTGAAGAAGGAACCTTCATATGTCAGACCAAATACACAAAAGAGCTTATTCAAAAATTTGGTATGAGCAATGCAAAATCAATTGGCACACAAATGGACCCTTCCACAAATCTAGACAAAGATGAATAGGGTATTCCTGTTGATGAAACTAAATATCGTGGAATGATTGGGTCACTGATGTATCTGACAGCAATTCAACCAGATATTATGTTCAGCGTATGTAAATGTGCCAGGTTTCAGTCAGCTCCCAAGGAATCACATTTGACTGCCATAAAAAGAATCATTCGATATCTCATTGGTACTGTATCTCATGGATTATGGTACCCTCGCTCTAACTCTTTTAAATTAGAAGGGTTTTCAGATGCTAACCTTGCAAGTGATAAGGAAGATAGAAAAAGCGCAAGTGGTACATATCAATTACTGGGAAAGGCATTGATATCCTGGAACAGTAAAAACAACAAGCATCAGTCGCATTGTCTACTACTGAAGTTGAATACATTGCTATTGGACAATGCTGCGCACAACTACTGTGGATATCTCATCAACTGGGTGACTATGAATTTTCGTTTAAGCCTATACAAATTTTTTGTGACAACTCTAGTGCTATTTGTCTTTTCAAGAATCCTGTGCATCATTCTAGAGCAAACCATATAGATATTAAGCATTATTTTACTAGAGATCATGTTCTTAAGGCAGACATAGAAATATTTTTTATTGGAATCACTGATCAATTAGCTGATATTTTTACTAAACCTTTATTAGAAGAGAGATTTTGTGATTTAAGAAATTTACTTGGTATTATTTGCATTACTAATAATCCCTAGTACCTAGGTGCACTGCTAGTTTTTTTGCAATAATTGTCCTTTACCCATGCATTAATTACGCCTCTGTTTTTTCCCTCTCTTTTCTCTTCTTTCACATCAGTTTGTCGTTCAAAGTTGGAAAGCCAATCATCACGTCTCTTCAACTGATAACTTTTCCTTTTCTGTACTCAACCGTTAGAAACCCTCTTCTTAAGGCAGAGCTCTTTTCAATCACTCTCAATTCTATCTCTTCTCCAAAAGTTCCGATCAGACCCCTTCTCTACAATGGCCAAACATTCCAGAAATCCCTCTGCTTCCACCAGAAAAAGTACCCGTTCCAAAAGAAACCCCACTTCTAGACCTAGGGTCCAATCACTTAGAGGTTTGCCTCTTCTCAGGGAGATTTCTCTTAACACTCACAAATCCTAGGAGAAAAAGCTTTAGGTAAGCGACCCATGGAAAAATCCCATGTTTTGTCCCCCTTCCCCCCTAAAGAAATCTAAGGTTGATTTCTCTGCCTCTCTTGAATCTGACCTTAATTTCTGGGATTCCCCAAATAAGGATTTCTTCATTGCTCTGAAAGACAAGCCCATTGCTCATGAAAGGGTTGCCGAACTTGACGACATGGAAGCCCTCAATTGCAAGGTCAAAGACCTTTTTGTTCATCAAGGTTGGGTTAAGTTCTTCTCTACTCCTCCGCTTAAGGTATATGCATCCTTGGTAAAAATGTTTTGTGCAAACATTCGTTCTAGTAAACCAGATAGGTTAGGATCTCTAGTGCTAGGTAAACACATTGTTCTTGACTGTGCCCTGTTTGATTCGCTATTTCAGTGTCGTTGTTATGGTTTTCCTATGTTGTTTAAAAACATCTGGCATGATGACTTTGAAATTTCCTTTAACCAAGCCAAATAATATATTGCTGAGTGTCTTTCTGACTCCCTTCCAAACCAGTTAGGTCCCAATGATGTTAGTTTCGAAACTTGGGTTCTAGCCCACGTTGTAGCAACTACTTTGCTTCTCCATACTAGTTCCTTTTCAACCTTCTATCAAAGAGACACCTTCTTCGTCTATTGCCTCGTGACCAAACTCAAAATCAAGCTTTCCTCCTGGTTATCAATTTCATGATCGAGAGTGCTGAAGATCCCACGAGTCTACCCTATGGCATGGCAATCACTCACATTCTGGAAGCTCATCAAATTTCCCTGTTCAACTATCCCTTCATCACTGTCTCTAAATCCTACAATTCTAGAGCCTTTGCTGGTATGGGATATGTGAGTGTAAAGGGCTTATGGGTTAAGAAGCACCATAGCGAAGCAAAGCATGCCCCTATAAAGCCCAAACCTTCACCCTCTGTCCCTCATCCCAATCTTGACAGTCCTGATCTTGGCGAAAATCTTCATGTTATTGACTCTCAACTCTCTGAAATCAAAAATTTTCTCACAGCCACTCAGTCTACTGTTGGTGGCATTCATGCTATTTCCAAGGAAACAGGGTCTTATGTGTCCAAAATTAGAGTTGTTGTTCTCAGAGTTAGGAAGAATGCTGCTAAAACCTTTAGGGAGATTCATGACAGGTTGGATGGAGTGAGCATCTCAGCCAATGCAAGTTTTGAACAGTTTAAAGGAGGCCGTCTGCAACACCCTTACTTATTTTCTGTGCCGTTAGTGTGGATGTTTTAAGATAATTTCTTTTGCTCTGCTGGTTTTGGGCTAAGTTTTCAGCTTTTGGATAAATAAAATTTTTGTTGTGCTATTTTTGTGGGTTGTTTTCCTAGCCGTTGGATGATTACTATAACTTTTCTGCTACAATGCTATCTATTCTTTTTAGTTCTTGTCTTGTTCCCTCTTTGCTGATGCCAAAAAGGGGGAGAAGGAGTATATGTTCTATCTGTAAAGGTAGAGCTTGCGGTAGAAGTCGACTCTATCTCAGACTAGTCAACTGCATATATTGAGGGGGAGTATCCAAATATCATGGACTAGTCAACTACATACATTAAGAGGGAGTAAAACACAGGGAAGTCAACTGGTGTTTATATTTATATATTATTTTGTCATCATAAAAAGGGGGAGATTGTTAGATCCAGTTTTAATGATGCAAATAATATACATATGCATGAAATCAATTACAAGGAAACAAGAAGATACTACAAGGCTGTTGGAGTCAATCATGATGCCTAAGGAAAGAAATCAATCAACAAAGATTACAATACAATCAACAAATTTGGATAACTAAGGAAAGAATCCAATCATCCAATCAATCAACAAAGAGTAACGGCCAGCTGCGATGGAGAGAATCAAGCAAGCCTAAACTTAAGGCACGAATCAAGGCCAGCATCCTGGAAGATCGTAGATTTTGTAAAGATTGGTACGTGACTAATTTCGGAAGAACCAATAATCAAGGAGCAAGTATTCATTACATACATCTGCTGAAGGAAGGAAATCAAGGGAAAGCAACGACCAGGTATCTTATTCTTGGAAAGAATCAATCTCTTTCCAAGGATCAAATCTCTTAGGTTATCAAGCCTCGACCTTCATTAAAGTATTTATACCCAGCCTTAAACCCTAGTCAGACATACTTTGATCGAACCAAAAACCACTCTCTTTATTCTACTGTAAACAAATATTGTAGTTCACTAAGATCTGTTGTATAACAAGTCAGAGAAAAAAAGGAGAGTATAACACTGGTGAGGCATTGTATAAAAAAGAAACGAGTGCTAGAGAAACGGTGTTATCAATTCACTTCAACTGTACTCGGAGAAACACATTTACTAAAAGAGAACTCCCTTGCAACCCAAGGGGACTGGACTAGGATTCACATTGAATCCGAGCCAACATAAAATCCTAGTGTCTTTGATTCCTGCATTCACCTTCTGCAATTAACTTTCTGTCATTATAACTGTTAAGTTATTATATCTAGTCGACTACTCGATTAATTAGTCGAATAATAAGCGATTAAGTTTAAATATTTACAATTCACCCCCACCCCCCTCTTGTACTTTCAGTTTTCACAGTAACTCCAAACACGTGCATTCGTGGCTGGAAGTTTAGAATTTGCACAAAACTATTTCCCAGAATTCATTAAGTAGAAAAGAGGATGAAGATGTTTTTTCTATGTCAGATTATTCACAAAGAATACTGTCTTTTATAGGCAAAGTTGTTGAACAGTTACTGATGAAGAAATTAATCTGTAGCTGTTACAAAAATTAAAATGGAGCCGTTACCCAATTAACTACATCTGTTACAAAAATAGTAAATTGAACATTACAAAGAAATTAATTTGTAGTTGTTACAAAAATTAAAATGGAGTCGTTACCCAATTAACTACATCTATTACAAAATAGTAAATTGAACGTTACAAAATCCAATTCAAAGAGAAAGAATTTTGGCATATTCCGGTAAGCATGTATTTAGATATTTTTCTCGACCTGTTTTGCTTTAGGACCAAATTTTCGTGTGCGCGAGACCACTTCCTTTTACTAGCTGTTTACAAGCCCAACAAAGAGTAATTCATTATAAAGTGAGGAAAAAAACTTTGCATAACCAATAAGGGACATTATAGAGAAGTAAAGAAGAAAAAAGAACTACAAAAGAAATCTTTAATTTTGTATTATAAAATATAAAATAATACCAACACGGCCAATTACTGCGCCCACCAATCGTTTACTGCACGACTATTATCATTAACCACCGTTACTAATACCTTGCGCCAGCCATCGCTGCAGTCAATCAGTTTTACCACTAGTGATTGCCACCAACTACTTCAATCAAGCCTTCAATGTACGATTGTCATGACTATCACCTCATAATTATTATTATCGATCACCATCATCATTAGGGGGTGACAAATGGACGGATACAATTAGGGTAAAAACGGGTAATATAAAAACTGATAAAATATTCAATATGAATCATATTTAATACGGATAAAAAATGAGTTAACCGTATTATCCGTTCATGGCTTCACATTAGCCTCAAATTTTCAGTGATGCTTTGAGGGGAGCATGAGAGAAATGTGATAATGCTTTTGGATTCAGTGATGCTTTTGGGGTAAAAGGGGGCGAAAATGCTTTTGGGGGACGTTTTGACTTTATTACTCATGGATAAACGGTGGTTACCCATTTAAAATATGGATAATATGGGTAATATCCGTATTTGATCCGTTTTTAAAATATTCATTATCCAACCTATATTTTAACGGATAATATGAGTGGTTACTTGTTTTGTTTTATCCATTTCGCCGCCCCTAAATTCACCATCACTAGCTTTTTAGTTTATTTCATCAAACAGATGGTTTTTACTGTAATCTTGGACTATTTCGCAATTCAAGTGCAAATTTGATTTTTTTCATGTGTAAGAAAATTCACGTATCGAAAAGGTTTTAATTACCATTAGCCAATATTAATAATGGCAAGAGTAGATCTTACCCCAGCCATTGAATGGAGGCAAAATTTGGACTATTTCACAAGTTCAAAAGGCAAATTTGACATTTTTTTTTTCTTAATTGTATTATAAATCTTAAAAACGATTAGATTTTTGAAATTTAAATGAATTTATTAAACGTTGGGAGATAACAGAAATGTCTTTTGATTGTGTTATAGTTAGCCACCTTGATAAGCAATTTTAAAAGTTATGAAATTAAAAACGTTTTGAAATGACAAATCCTATATGAATATTATGTTTCTTACATCTGTATCTTTAGCATTTATATATGAAAAAATTCATGATAGGAAGTGTTGTCCCCTTAAATGAGTCATACGTTATACAAATTCGAATTAATCGCTAAATATATACAGAATACCTTTAAAAAGTTATTTGAGAAGTTTAGACGATCAACATGCTAATATCCTTATAATATTTGACTTTTTGTATACCATGGATAAACTTCAAGAGCATTGATGTACGATATATATAGGGGTGTCAATGGATATTCGAAAACCAACTAAACCGACCAAACCGTACAGCATCGAACCGATTTCTAAGTTTCTTTTTCAAAAATAGTAGGTTTTTATATAAATCTATAACCGCACCGATAATTAGAGTAGATTTTTTATTTTACAAAAATAAACCAAAAAAATACCGAACCGTACCGAATAAATTTTACATGTGGAAAATATATTTATTTAGTAAGTTTAAAAATAATAATGCTTAAACTTTCTTTGGGCCTTGGAATTAAGAAAACTATTACAAGTCAATAAGTAATTAAACTCAAAATACTCCTTTCTAAAACCTATTATGTTACTACTACTTAAACTAAGTTATTTTAAGTATCTTTATTAGCAAGACACAAAGTATTCTAGCGATTATGAGTAGCAAACTACAATGTATTGAATATGTTTCCTTTCATATAATTTAGATTTATCTTTTCGAGTATTTAATCTTCTATAGACTTTATTCTTGAGTCCTAACTTGGTATATCTTTCAACTCGTGTGATATATTTTCTTTGACTTTGTTTGATTTCTTTTACGCTGTTATAGAATAGTTGATGAATCTATATTCTAGTCACCTTTCTTTTTTTTCTCTTTTTTTTTAATTTATTACCCTTTAAACAGTAAAAATATCTAGAGGGTTTTGCTAAGTCCTATAAAAGAACGTATGTTATTGCATTCTATTTCTACTGGTGAATTTTACATGATATTAAAAAAATACCAAAAATTAACCGAACCGTACCGATACCGTAGAGAAACCGACATGATTGAGACGGTTTCGAAAAGTCTAATTTTGGTTATACATAATAGAATAACCAAAAAATTGGTATGGTACAAATTTTATAAAATAACCAGCCGAACCGAACCATTGACACCCTATATAGGCCCGTTAGGCCATAATTTTTTTTAAACTTTTTTTCGAAATTTTTTCATTTTTTTATATCAGTGTTTGACAGTAATTTTTTTAATTTTCACATGAATTTTGGAATTTTTCAAAAATTTGAAAAACTTCAAAAAACTGTTTTCAAAATTTTCACTTTAGATCACTCACAAAAATTCAAAAACATCTCAAAATTATATTCACGTCCACACACAACTCTAACTTTCAAATACTATTTTTACTTTTTCTTCGAAAATTTACAATTCTTATGTCCAAACGCCTACATGATCATGTTAAAGTTTTTTATTGATACGAGTAAGAAGTCAATGCCATATCTTTCACAACAATCCATTTTAGACCGTCTTCTTTAATATCGTGCAATCTTAAGAAGAAATGACATCTCTTGTCTTACTAGTATCAACGTTTTTTAAAAGATAAGGTTTGGATTTCTTGGCTTTATTCCCTAGGTTTTATTTGTTCTTTAGGTTGTTGCTTTGTCCAAATTCACGCGCTTTGATTTTCGATAAGCGAAATATATTATTCAAATTGAAAAAGAAGAGTTTTACAAAGAAAAAATTACAAAAAAATACACATAATTTTACACTATAATAAAAAATAACTCATATTTTTAAAGTTTATCCGCTATGCCGCTGTTTGTATAGAATTTGAAAGAAATATTTCAATCACTAAACTAGTTCTCTTTTTCCCTACACGCCCAAGTGATCTCTCTCCTGGTGCCTCTTCATTCTCTACGGGCCATTATATTCTATCCTCCATATTATTTTGATCTATCTCCCATATTCATCTTCTATCTTCTATAATTTTAAATCTATCTTTCATCCTATCTTTTCTCTCCTTTAATTTCCAGATCTAATTTTCCTTAGTTTTTTTTAATTCTCTCAAATTTTCCTAATGCAAAAAGATGAAAGGCTAGAGTCAGATGAAGAATATGAAGTTAGTCGATCGTTTTAAAGGATTGAGGAAGAAAACATTTGACCCATTAATGATTTGAGTAGTTTTGATTGATAAATCTATGAGTCTCTTACTGTGAGCATTTGGTATCGAAATATAAGTCCCAAAAATCATAATTCCGCCACTGATGAAGCTAAAGTTTTCAGATCTGAAAGTTTTCATTGTCAATTGGTGTTTCAATCCAGATGGGTATTGACTAATAATAGTATTATTGATCGGGTGGGACAAAATTTAAGAATTCGGGATTCATCTCGACCTATCTTGAGCTGATTGGTTCTTCTTCATCTTTTTCTTATTCTTTTTGATAATATTGGTGTTAAACAGAGGTGTAGTGATGGACATAAGTTATTTTTCAGTGCATATACCGTATAACTAGTGTATTGTATAATTATGTACAAAATAGATATAAGTGTGTAAATTTGTGTATAATGACGTATAATTATATTCTTTTAATGTATAAGGGTGTATATACCTGTGAGCATTTGGTATCAAAATATAAGTCCCAAAAATCATAATTTCGCCACTGACGAAGCTAAAATTTTCAGATCTGGAAGTTTTCATCGTGAATTGGTGCTTCAATCCATATGGGTATTGACTAATAATAGTATTATTGATTGGTGAGACAAAATTTAAGAATTTGGGATTCATCTAGACTTATCTTGAGCAGATTGGTTCTTCTCTTTTTTTTTTTCTTGTTATTTTTGATAATATTGGTGTTAAACAGAGGTTTAGTGATGGACATAAGGTATTTTTCAGTGCATATACCGTATAACTGGTGTTTATACACACTTATACAAATATTATATAATTATATATAAAATAGGTATAAGTGTGTAGATTTATGTATAATGATGTATAATTATATTTTTTTTAATGTATAAGGGTGTATTACATTATTATTGTATAAGAAGTCTTCATGAAGGTTTGACACTTTATTTATATGGTAAATTTTATGTTGAAATAAAGGTTTAATGATGGCTGAAAAGTTTTTTTCTAGTGTAAAATATGCATGTTGAATTTATGTACATTCAGTGCATATGTTATATACTCATACATATGTATTATATATATTGTATAAATATGTATATAAGTGTATATAATTATATATATACGAGCATATAATAATATATTTACATTGCATTCCAATGTACAATTGTGTAGAAATATATATACATACTATATAAAATAAAAATAGACTCTCTTTTTTTGGTAAATTTCGGACAAAATAAGGCAAAGAGACGGAGAAAAAGTAAGGATTTAAAACCACGTGATTACTTGACTATTTGTCAGATAGTCACATTAATCTGGAAGAGCAAAAATAGATAGGAGAAATAGAAGAAGAAAAAAAGGAAATAGATCATTATGAAATTAATGTCCGGCGATAATGTCAGTCAGGCGATAATGTTAGAGGTCTACATTGGCTATACGGATGAAAATTTAAAATGATGGCTACGCGAATAAAAAGCACCTATGCCAGCTATACTTATGTAAAATTATCCCCTTTTACAAATATCTTTTCCTTTTTGAATTGGTACGTATAAGTCACAAAACAATGCATATATAAAATTCTACTCCATAAAATTAGAGGGGAAGACTAGTAACTCAGTGGAGGTCTGTGTCTAAAGTGAGATTAGTGTTCAATAAATTAAGTTGGAGGAGATCAGGAAAAACATGAGATTTCAAATTCAATTTCGTAAATAACGCATTGGTAATTTATTCTCATATATATCCAAATTTTAATAAATAGAATTACGTGGTATATATGCTAACTTGAAGTACTAATTTGATAGTGAAATAATCAAAGTGGCTCGAACACGTCATAAAAAAAGCTTAATGGAGGCCGAAGCAGAGGTAGGATTTATAGTTTATGAGCTTTGAAATCGTTAATTCATAACTCGTTTTAGTTACTGAGCTCATAATTAAACATTTAAAAATATTCTATAAATTTTCTAATACTAATACAATCATGCCTCATTTGTCTTTTTTAGATTAACACGTCTGAATCTGAATATCAAGATTTGTATTAAGATTAAGACATTTAAATCTGAATACACATCTGAATATATTAAGATATGTATTATGATCTGAATATAAATAATTAAGATTGTTTGATTTTTAACATCTGAATGTATAAATTTATCATTATTTGAAAATTAATAAATATAAAATTCAATGAAATGCTAACTATTGTAATATTCTATCAATAAAATATATAATTTTTTAAAATATGATACTTGTTGGTGGTGATGACTGACATGTGAATGCCGACAAAGGCGGTGTAACGATTCGGTCGGTCGTTTTTGGAATTTACGCCCCGATTCCCCATTAACTGCTTCCCCTAAGTTTATTTCTGCTATTTTGGTTTGTCGGGATATTCGGCGTTAGAATCCGAAGTGTTTTGGGACACTTAGTCCCTAAATGAGAGCTTAAGCGTTGAAAAATGGTCCGTATTCGGAACAGTGTGAAGACAATCTCGGAATGGAAATCTGATGGTTCCGTTAGCTCCGTTAGGTGATTTCGGGGTTGGGAGCGTGTTCGGAATGTATTTTGGAGGCTCATAGCTCATTTAGGCTTGAAATGCCGAAGTTTGAATTTTTGAAGTTTCCGGTTCGATAGTGAGTTTTTGATCCGAGGGTCGGATTTGAATTTCGGAAGTTGCAGTAGCTCCTTCATGTCATTTGGGATGTGTGTGTAAAATTTCAGGTCATTCGGGTGAGGTTTGGTTAGGTTTTTTATCGAAAGTGTGTTTTGTTGGAATTTGAAGTTCTTAGGCTTGAATCTTTGATTTAATCGGATTTCCAGTGTTGTTTGAGGTGTTTTAAGGATTGGTACAAGTTCGAATAAGGTATTAGGTGGTATTGGTACTTTTGGTTGCGGTCCAGGGGGCCTCGGGATGATTTTGGGTAGTTAAGGGGAAAATTTCTAAGTTTGCTGCTGCTGGTATTTTTGACCCTTCTGGTATTTTCGTTTCTGCGGGTTAAGGAGCGCAGAAGCGGCTCCCTCATCGCAAAAGCGAGATTGGCCTTTCCCTTCAGAAACCGCAGAAGCGGAGCCACAGAAGCGGTCGGCCCATCGCAGATGCGAAATTAGGACTCCTCAGCTTTTCCGCAGGTGCGGAAAATTTGACCGCAGATGCGGTTCGCACCTGCGAGATTTTTTACCGCAGAAGCGGAACCTGGCCCTTTAATGAAAAACTGCAGAAGCAGTGAGTTGGTCCGCAGAAGTTTGCGGTCCCTCGTCTGCAGAAGCGGAAATGACTGTTCAGAAATATCAATTTCGAGGGTTTAATTTCATAAGTTTGAAAATCGATTGAGAGCTGAGAGCTCGGGAGAAGGCGATTTTGAGTGGGTTTTGAAGATAAAATCATTGGGTAACGTTTCTTTTATCCCTTTTCATTATATTTCATTATTTTGTAGTTAAATCCATCATTAAAATCCGAATTAAGGATAAAAAATTGGATAATTTGGGTAAAACTTCATTGGCTAAACTATTAGATTTTGAGGGGGCATTTGACCTCCGATTTGGGAAATTTTTATATGGTTAGACTCGTGAGAGTACGAGGGTTCTGAATATATGAAAATTATTCGATTGCGAGACGTTGGCTAGAGGGGTATTTTGGTCATTTTACCTATTTTCGTGCCCTAACTTTAAATTTTAATAGTGGAATCAATTATTTGCAATATTATTTATGTTATACGATTTAATTGAATAGATTTGGGCCATTCGGAGTCCGATACTCGTGGCAAAGGCGTGGTTTCGTAGTTGATTTGTACCGGTTCGAGGTAAATGGCTTGTCTAACCTTGTGTGGGGACCTTTCCCCTTAGGATTTGTTTTCTTGATATTTGAGTGTCTTGTACGTGAGGTGACGAGCGCGTACTTGAGCCGATTGATGAAAATCCAATTTCACTTAAGTTGTTGATATTTAGCTTCCTTTCTTACTTGCTTGATCCTATCTGAAAAATTATACTTGTGCTAGGTTAGCAAAGCATGTTTAGCTGACTTAACTGCCTAATTGCTTAAGTTGTTTTGACTGTACTATGTGAAGAATGATAGGCTAGATCTATTTGTTGCTCTATCTTTCGTACTTTATTCCTTGGTTTGTTTCTGGCTGGGATTGCACATTTACTTTGGGACTACGGGTTCGATTCCCAGGAGATCCCCCTGCACTTTTATTTTGTGACTACGGGACGGTATCCCGGGAGATCCCCCTACACTTTTACTTTGGGACTACGGGACGGTATCCCGGGAGATCCCCCTGCACTTTCACTTTGGGACTACGGGACGGTATCCCGCGAGATCCCCCTGCACGTTGATGGTTGGACTACGGGACGATATCTCGGGAAGGTCCTTGATTTGGTACATGAGTTGGACTACAGGACAGAATCCTGGAGATCCTAGTGGCATCACTGATACTGAGCTGTATTATTCTTTCTGTGTTTATTTCTTATCTCGATTATTGCTGTTGACTTGTAGATTCTGGATTATTTCACCGCTGTCTCCATTATTCTACATGTTTTCATACTGCACACTATTATTATTATGTTGTTTATCTCAGTATGGCCCTGACCTTCCTTGTCACTACCCGACCGAGGTTAGGCTTGGCACTTACTGACTACCGCTGTGGTGTACTCACGCCTCTTCTACGCATGTTTTTCATGTGCAGATCCAGGTACTCTACTCAGGCGCACTATCAGTAAGGCAGGAGGACCACAGATACTTCGAGGTAGTTCTACTGCGTCCGCAGACCGACGAGTCTCCCTCTTACTCTACCATTAGTACTTAATTTTCTTTCTTCTGGTTGATAGAAATTCTGGTGTTGGGAGCCTTTACTATACATTCTATAGCCTGTGTTGCCCGTGAGTTTCCGGGTCTTTGAGAATTATATTAGACTTGTGTAATGGAGTTATACATGCTGAGTGGCATACAGTACAGTTTTCTTTCAGTTATCTAATTTGGTTTATTTTTTTCCCGTAATTATTATATTATCCGCAAATATTACCTTACCTGGTCGTGGGACTAGGTGCCATCACGACATGTTCACGATCGGTGAACTAGGGTCGTGACAAGTTGGTATTAAAGCTCTAGGTTCATAGGAGTCACAGAACACATGCCGGTTTATTAGAGTCTCGCTGATCGGTACAGAGACGTCTGTGCTTATCTACGAGAGGCTATGTAACTGTTTAGGAAAAATCTTCATTTCATTGAATTCCTTGTCGTGCTATATTTGACATCAATTCTGAAACTTTTGTCTTCTATTCTCTCACAGATGGTGAGGACACGTGCTACGCGAGATGATCAGGCACCCGCGCCCCTACTGCAGCCGTCAGAGGCCGGGGCCGGGGCAGAGGCCGTGGACGCCCACGTGGTGCAGCTAGAGCACCTGCGCGAGTTGCCGCTGAGGTACCACCAGTAGATCCAATCGGAGTCCAGCCATCTGGCACGCCTACTACCGCCACTACTACTCCAGCCCTTCAGGAGACATTAGCTCAGTTCATGTCTATGTACACCACATTGGCTAAGGCGGGGTTGCTTCCCCTCGCTGTAGCCACGTCCCAGGCCGGGGGAGGGGCCCAGACTCCCGCAGCCCGCACTTCGGAGCAGAGAGTGCATATGGAGTAGGTCCCAGAGATTATTCCTGTACCGCCTGCAGCGCCGGTTCAGCCCAGGGATGGGTCAGCCGCGTCTGAGGACGAGCAACGGAGATTGGAGAGGTTTAAGAAATATGATCCCCCAGTGTTCAATGGACTAGCAATAGATGATGCCTTGGGATTTTTGGAGGAGTGTCATCGTATTCTTCGCACTATGGGTATAGTGGAGTCCAGCGGGGTTTCTTTCCAGCTTCGGGGAGCCGCCTATGATTGGTGGCGTACTTATGAGTTAGACAGTCCAGTCGAGGCTGCTTCATTGACTTGGACCCAGTTCTCGGACATGTTTATGAGAGAGTTTGTCCCCCAGAGTCTTAGGGATGCATGGCGCGCAGAGTTTGAGCATTTGCGCCAGGGTGCTATGACAGTTTCAGAGTATGCCATCCGTTATACCAGGTTGGCCAGGCATGCACCGGCTTTGGTTGCTATAGATCGAGAGAGAGTTCACAGGTTCATTGAGGGTCTCATCCTGCCCATCAGGTCTAGGATGTCTCGAGAGTTGGAGATGGACATCCCTTATCAGCAGGTAGTGAGCATTGCTAGGAGGATTGAGGGTATGCTCGCCAGGGAGCGAGGGGAAAGGGAGGCCAAGAGGTCTCGAGAGTCGGGTCATTATTCTGGTGCCCGTACCCCATCAGCAGGTTGTTATGGCAGAGGTTATTCGGGTCGTCCTGTACATTCAGCTCTTCCAGCAGCCGGCAGTGCTCCAGCTCCGCCTACCCCTCAGGAGCCTTACTATGCACCTTCAGTTCTAGCGCGCCTCCTGCGCGGGGTGCTTCCAGAGGTCAGTCTAGCAGGCCTAGCCCCAGCCAGTCACAGCCACCGCGTCCTCCCAGAGCTTGCTTCGAGTGTGGCGATACACGCCATATGGTTAGGGATTGTCCCAGGCATGGTAGGGGTGCATCTTCACAGACTGCTCAGCCACAGTGGGCTCCTCAGAGTTCTTAGGCCATGATCACAGCTCCAGTTGCTACCCCACCGGCCCAGCCAGCTAGGGGCGAAGGTCGGGGAGATAGAGGTCGCCCTCAAGAGAGGGGTCGGGCCAGATATTATTATATTCTTGCTCGCACTGAGTCTGTTGCCTCCTATTCCGTCATCACATGTATTATACTGGTTTGTCACAGAGAGGGATCGGTTTTATTCGATCCAGGCTCTACTTATTCTTATTTGTTTTCTTATTTTGCTTCGCATTTGTGTGTGCCTCGGGATTCTTTGAGTGCCCCCATTTATGTTTCTACTCCTGTGGGAGATTCTCTTATTGTGGACCGCGTGTATCAATCATGTTTGGTTGCTATGCGTGGTTTTGAGACCAGAGTGGATCTATGATTACTCGGCATGGTCGATTTTGATATTATTCTAGGCATGGACTGGCTGTCACTCCATCATGCTATTCTTGATTGTCATGCCAAGACCGTGACGTTGTCTATGCCAGGTATTCCACGTATTGAGTGGAGTGGTACTCTAGATCACACTCCCAGTAGAGTTATCTCTTTTATTAAGGCTCAACGTATGGTTGAGAAGGGGTGTGCCGCGTATCTGGCCTATGTGAGAGATGTCAGTATTGATACCCCTTCTGTTGATTCAGTCCCAGTGGTACGGGACTATCCCGATATGTTTCCAATTGATCTTCCGGGCATGCCGCCTAATAGAGATTGATTTCGGCTGGCACTCAGCCCATTTCCATCCCTCCGTGCCGTATGGCTCCTCCTGAGTTGAAGGAACAGTTGCAAGAATTGCTTGGCAAGGGTTTATTCAACCCAGTGTATCACCGTGGGGTGCTCCTATCTTGTTTGTAAAGAAGAAGGATGGTTCTATGTGTATGTGTATTGATTGTCGTCAGTTGAACAAGGTTACAGTGAAGAAACTTTATCCTTTGCCTCGTATTGATGATCTGTTTGACCAGCTTCAGGGCACACAAGTGTTTTCTAAGATTGACTTGCGCTCAGGGTACCATCAGTTGAAGATTCGGGAGCCAGATATCCCGAAGACTGCCTTCAGGACTCGGTATGATCATTATGAGTTCCTTGTTATGTCATTCGGGCTGACCAATGCCCCAGCAGCTTTCATGCATTTGATGCACAGTGTGTTCAGGCCATATCTTGACTCATTCGTTATTGTTTTTATTGATGATATTCTGGTGTACTCCCGGAGTCGGGAAGATCATGAGCAGTACTTGAGGACCGTGCTTCGGACCTTGAGGGAGAAGAAATTATATGCAAAGTTCTCGAAATGTGAGTTTTGGCTGAGTTCTGTGGCATTCTTAGGCCACGTGATTTCGAGTGAGGGTATTTGGGTGGATCCGAGGAAGGTAGAGGTCGTGCAGAGTTGGCCCAGGCCCTCCTCAGCTATAGAGATTCACAGTTTCCTTGGCTTGGCGGGTTACTATCGTCGCTTTGTGGAGGGGTTTTCATCGATTGCGGCCCCTATGACTAGATTGACCCAAAAGGGTGCCCCATTTCAGTAGACAAAGGAGTGTGAGGCGAGCTTCCAAAAGCTCAAGACAGCTTTGACTTCAGCCCCAATCTTGATGTTGCCTACCGGTTCGGGGTCTTATACAGTTTATTGTGATGCCTCACGACTTGGACTTGGAGCGATGTTGATGCAGGACGGTAGGGTGATTGCCTACGCGTCCAGACAGTTGAAGGTACATGAAAAGAACTACCTGTCCACGATTTTGAGTTAGCTGCTATTGTTCATGCCTTGAAGATCTGGCATCATTATTTGTACGGGGTGCCTTGTGAGATCTATACAGACCATCAGAGTTTGCAACACTTGCTTAAGTAGACGGACCTAAATATGCGTCAGAGGAGATGGTTAGAGTTGTTGAAGGATTATGATATTACTATTCTTTATCACCCGGGCAAGGCCAATATGGTAGTCAATGCCTTGAGTCGCCAGGCAGAGAGTTTGGGGAGCTTGGCATATTTACCAGCCTCAGAGAGACCTATGGCGATAGATGTTCAGGCCTTAGCCAGCCAGTTCGTGAGATTGGACCTTTTGGAGACCAGTCGGGTTCTAGCCTGTGTGGTTTCTCGGTCTTCCCTATTTGATCGTATCAGGGAGCAGCAGTATGATGACCCACATTTGCTTGTCCTTCAGGACAGGGTCCAGCGTGGGGATGCCAGAGATGTGACCATCGGGGATGATGGGGTATTGAGGATGCAGGGCCGGATTTGTGTGCCCAATGTTGATGGTCTTCGAGAGTTGATTCTACCAGAGGCCCATAGTTCGCGGTATTCCATCCATCCGGGTGCCGCGAGGATGTATCATGACTCGAGGCATCACTATTGGTGGAGGCGGATGAAGAAGGATATAGTTGACTACATGTCTAGATGCCTCAACTGCCAGCAGGTGAAGTATGAGCACCAGCATCCGGGTGGGTTGCTTCAAGAGTGGTAGCGTATCACCATGGACTTCCTATCTGGACTCCCACGGACCGTGAAGAAGTTTGATTCTATTTGGGTCATTGTGAATCGACTGACCAAGTCCGCTCATTTCATTCCTGTGTGTACCAGTTATTCATCGGAGCTGTTGGCGGAGATTTATATCAGAGAGATCGTCCGTTTGCATGGTATTCCAGTTTCTATCATCTCAGACAGAGGTACCTAGTTTACATCGCGGTTCTGGAGAGCCGTGCAGCAGGAGTTAGGTACTCGGGTGGAGCTGAGCACAACATTTCACCCCCAGATGGACGGACAGTCCGAGCGCACAATTCAGATTCTGGAGGATATGCTCCGTGCGTGATTGAGTTTGGAGGGTCATGGGATCATTTCCTGCCACTGGCGGAGTTTTCTTATAACAACAATTATCAGTCCGGCATTCAGATGGCGCCGTATGAGGCTTTATATGGTAGGAGGTGTAGATCTTCGGTGGGTTGGTTTGAGCCGGGTGAGGCCAGGCTATTGGGCACAAAGATGGTCCAGGATGCAATGGAGAAGGTTAAGGTGATTCAGGATAGACTCCGTGCAGGCCAGTCCAGACAGAAGAGTTATGCAGACAAGAAGGTTCGTGAACATATATGGTTGGTGAGCGGGTTCTGCTTCGGGTCTCGCCTATGAAGGGCGTCATGAGGTTTGGAAAGAAAGGGAAGTTGAGTCCGAGGTTTATTGGCCCTTTTGAGATCTTGAGGCGAGTTGGGGAGGTTGCTTATGAGCTTGCCTTACCTCCCAGCCTAGCCGGAGTTCATCTGGTATTTCATGTTTCGATGCTCCGGAGATATCATGGTGATCCGTCACACGTGTTGGATTTCAGTTCAGTCCAGTTGGACAAGGATCTATCCTATGTGGAGGAGCCAGTGGCTATTTTGGACAGGCAAATCAGAAAGTTGAGGTCAAAGAACATAACATCAGTGAAGGGGCAGTGGCGGGGTCAGCTAGACGAGGAGGCGACTTGGGAGACCGAGCAAGATATGTGCAGCCAGTACCCTCATCTTTTTACTACCTCTCTATGCTCGTTCGAGGACGAACGAATGTTTAAGTGTAGGAGGGTGTAACGACACGGCCGTTCGTTTTTGGAATTTATGCCCCGATTCCCCATTAACTGCTTCCCCTAAGTTCATTTCTGCTATTTTGGTTTGCCGGGATGTTCGGCGTTAGAATCCGGAGTGTTTTGGGACACTTAGTCCCTAAATGAGAGCTTAAGAGTTGAAAAATGGTCCGTATTCGGAACAGTGTGAAGACAATCTCGGAATGGAAATCCGATGGTTCCGTTAGCTCCGTTAGGTGATTTCGGGGTTGGGAGAGTGTTCGGAATGTATTTTGGAGGCTCGTAGCTTATTTAGGCTTGAAATGCCGAAATTTGAATTTTTGAAGTTTCCGGTTCGATAGTGAGTTTTTGATCCGAGGGTCAGATTTGAATTCCGGAAGTTGCAGTAGCTCCGTCATGTCATTTGGGATGTGTGTGTAAAATTTCAGGCCATTCGGGCGAGGTTTGGTTAGGTTTTTTTTATCGAAAGTGTGTTTTGTTGGAATTTGAAGTTCTTAGGCTTGAATCTTTGATTTAATCGAATTTCCGATGTTGTTTTAGGTGTTTTAAGGATTGGTACAAGTTTGAATAATGTATTAGGTGGTATTGGTGCTTTTGGTTGAGGTCCGGGGGGCCTTGGGATGATTTTGGGTGGTTAATGAGGAAAATTTCTAAGTTTGCTACAGCTGGTATTTTTGACCCTTCTGGTATTTTCGCCTCTACAGGTTGAGGACCGCAGAAGCGGAGCCCTCATAGCAAAAGCTAGATTGACCTTTCCCTTCAGAAACCGCAGAAGCGGTCAACTTTTCGCAGAAGCAGCCGGCCCATCGCAGATGCGAAATTGGGACTCCTCAGCTTTTCCGCATGTGTGGAAGATTTGACCGCAGATGCGGTTCGCACCTGCGAGATTTTTTACTGCAGAAGCGGAACCTGGCCCTTTAATGAAAAATCGCAGAAGCGGTGAATTGGTCTGCAGAAGTGGGACCATAGATGCGGTCCCTTGTCCGCATAAACGGAAATGACTGTTCAAAAATATCAACTTTGAGGGTTTAATTTCATAAGTTTGAAAATCGATTGAGAGCTTGGGAGAAGGCGATTTTGAGTGGGTTTTGAAGAGAAAATCATTGGGTAACGTTTCTTTGATCCCTTTTCATTATATTTCATCATTTTGTAGTTAAATCCATCATTAAAATTCGAATTAAGGATAAAAAAAATTGGATAATTTGGGTAAAACTTCATTGGCTAAACTATTGGATTTTGAGGGGGCATTTGACCTCCGATTTGGGAGATTTTTATATGGTTAGACCCGTGAGAGTACGAGAGTTCTGAAAATGTAAAAATTATTCGATTGCTAGATGTTGTTTGGAGGGGTATTTTGGTCATTTTACCTATTTTCGCGCCCTAGCTTTAATTTTAATAGTGGAATCAATTGTTTGCAATATTATTTATGTTGTGCAATTTAATTGAATAGATTTGGGCCATTTGGAGTCGGATACTCGTGGCAAAGGCGTGATTTCGTAGTTGATTTATACCGGTTCGAGGTAAATGGCTTGTCTAACCTTGTGTGGGGGACCTTTCCCCTTAGGATTTATTTTCTTGATATTGTAGTGCCTTGTACGTGAGGTGACGAGCGCGTACTTGAGCCGATTGATGAAAATCCGATTTCACTTAAGTTGTTGATATTTAGCTTCCTTTCTTACTTGCTTGATCCTATCTAAAAAATTATACTTGTGCTAGGTTAGGAAAGCATGTTTAGTTGACTTAACTGCCTAATTGCTTAAGTTGTTTTGACTGTACTACGTGAAGCATGCTAGGCTAGATCTATCTGTTGCTCTGTCTTTCGTACTTTATTCCTTGGTTTGTTTCCGACTGGGATTGCGCATTTACTTTGGGACTACGGGTTCGATTCCTAGGAGACCCCCCTGCACTTTTATTTTGGGACTACGGGACCGTATCCCGGGAGATCCCCCTGCACTTTCACTTTGGGAATACGGGACGGTATCCCGGGAGACCCCCTGCACGTTGATGGTTGGACTACGGGACGGTATCCCGGGAAGGTCCTTGATTTGGTACATGAGTTGGACTACAGGACAGAATCCTGGAGATCCTAGTGGCATCACTGATACTGAGCTGTATTATTCTTTCCGTGTTTATTTCTTATCTCGATTATTGTTGTTGACTTGTAGATTCTGCATTATTTCACCGCTGTCTCCATTATTCTACATGTTTCATACTGCACATTATTATTATTATTATTATTATTATTATTATTATTATTATTATTATTATTATTATTATTATTATTATTA
>MU733223.1:0-17332 GCA_026770625.1 Nicotiana glauca
TCTGTTAGTTTAGAACGCGGTGGTTGGTTGCGATGCTCCTGCTGGGGATGGTTCTCCTCCTCTTTCCCTGCTCTGCGTTTCATTGTTAAAACTTGCCGGAGATGTTATTATTTGCCGGGGATGATATTCTTGCTGGGGATAGTTTTTTTCCTTTCTTCCTTCCCTGCCCTTCTTGACGACTCTTTGTGCACAAGCCTTTCATCGTTGTTTTCCACTGGAATCTTGACCACCCAAATTCCTATGACAGTGACCCTGCTTGAGGATCTTGCATGTTTTACTGATGAACCATTTTCTTCGTTCATCCNTCCCCCCTGCTTTTGTGGCATATCTAGGGAACGAGCATTTCCCTGACCTTTGAGTCTTACTGGCCTTGGCCTTGAGGTCATTAACCTTCATTTTTTGATGGAGGTATCCTCCTTGACATTGATCCACCCCTTTGTCAATTTCCTCTTGCTAGGGAATATCCTTCTGGGCACTGGACTTGCACTTGTTCCCTCCTGACTTATACCACTTGGGTGTACCAATCAGATTCCGTCTTGCACAATTGGAAAGCTGATGGCAAATTTTGAAGTCATTTCTAACTTGTTTTGACCAAACAGACTCTACTGGGGAAATTTTTCGATGAAAGGAGAAATATAAAAAGGAACAGAATAAAAGACAAAGGAAAGAAAGGACTCTCTAACAAGAGAAACTAAAAAAAACTATCAAACGCGGATACCAACTCTAATGGTCATGACATGCACATATGGCCTATCCTCCGTCGTCAATCATCTTTCAAGATCTTCATTTGGTGATTACCCATCTAATTCTCACCCTTATTTGACTTGTGGTGCCCGAAGATTTTCACTATCAAGCCTCTCTCATTTTTTTTTCTATCAGCTTTCATCGCCTTATGGTGCCCGTGAAGGTTTTCACTGATAAGACTCTCTCATTTGTATTACTTTTCTGCTGGGGATTGGGGTTTTACCGCTAAGACTCTCTCATATTTCTTTTTTGTTGGGGATCAGAGTCTTTTCTGCTGCTAATCAGAGCATTATGTTCTGGTAAGACTCTCTCATTTGCCCGACTTGGCCTCTTTTGAAGATTGGTCAAAAGGTCTTTCTTTGGACCGTAA
This sequence comes from Nicotiana glauca, assembly GCA_026770625.1. Taxonomy (NCBI): domain Eukaryota; kingdom Viridiplantae; phylum Streptophyta; class Magnoliopsida; order Solanales; family Solanaceae; genus Nicotiana; species Nicotiana glauca. The sequence continues at coordinate 1,115 of MU733223.1, forward strand.
TATGGGATTTTGGATAGGCTAGAAAGAAAGGGTATTAAAGGCTAAAAACGCATCAATTTTGGGTTCAAAATTTCAACTTTCGGAACTAAATTTATTTACAACAAACACAACCTTTGCCTCAGTTTCTTGCTTGGGGATTTTTTTTTGTTACACTATGACCGAGCTGTGAAACGCCTACGTATCCTCTTTGAGGAATCAGGTCAAATGTAGTTCCCAACCTGATTTCCTTGTTGTTCTAATTTTCATTTTCATTTTTCTTTTCTTTTCCTTTATCTTTAACTCTTTCTTTTCTTTTTGTGGTTTTATTGTTGTTTTTTTTCTTTATCTTCCACATTTGCGTTTCTAATTTTTTGCTACTGATTCCGAAGGAGGGGTATGAAAGAAAACAAATAAGGCTCAAAGGGTTAACGAAGGATAAGGTGTTTGGATAGCAGAACAAAATGCCTCCGTCATTCCAATCTTCAAAACATGTCAAGTGCAAACAACGCGATTAGCATTCGCCCTATCTTGAAAGCACTGTTGGGCAACACTCTCATTTTATTATTACGAATGACCCCCATGACAACATGGCCAACTTGCCTTTAACGATTTTCTTTTTGCTCGCCCCAGTTTCACATGACTCAGGCTCCAAATGATCTCATTATGTTCTTATTTCCCTTAAATGTCCAGATCATCTCTCAATGGCTTTACGATTAACTTTTAAGATTAGGCCAAAATTATGCGCGCATGTCATGTCACTAGTGTTGACAGAAACAGGACTATAAAGAGAAAAGACTAAACAAAATAAAATATCTAGAAATAATAGAAAACAGGACATTGAATTAACTGACGAAACAATGTTGATCAACAAAACAAACTAACTAAAATGGGGTTACAACCCTTAGGACAAACCTAGACAACATTAAAGGAGATACTACGACGAAAGGGACTGGACAAAATCAAAAGATGGAAGTGTTTGATTTGCAGACAACATCCAGATTACAACCCTGGAATAACCTGGAAAGCAGAAATGACAACAAAATAAGCCACCCAGATTCCTTCTCGCACGACTCTTCAATTGATAAGCCTGACATTTAGCCACAAATTCGATTATCATAATCACTATGGCGTTCTCCAATTTCAGTCAGCAAATTCCCGAGTGAATTCTCATATCTCATGTCACCCGGCATCATCCCCACAAAGTGTGCATGATCATGTGCAGGTACAGGATTCTGCGTGATATTCTGGGTGTCACTGTCTTGGATAACAATCCGGTTTCCTAGATCTTGTGTTTCCGGCTCACCACAAACCAACCACCTCAATTTTCTCAACAATTCAAAACAAAATATGTTAGAATTGACTCAGTCAGTCCCCATTATTAACATCTTTTTTTTTGTGGACTCAGTCAGTCCTTATTATTATCAATATTTTTTTCTCTGTTTTCATTTCATCATTTTTTTCTTTTCTATTTTTCATTTTTTTTGCATTTGTGGTTGTGGTCAAATCTTATGGAGATTGCCAACGTATCATGACCCCGCATGAATCAGACCTTGTGTAGTTCGGACAAATACACGGCAAACAACAATAAAATATTTTTTGGAATTTTCAGTTTTCATAATAAAACAAACCTTTGATTTTAAAAGAAAGGTTCAAAAACTGATCAAACTAACAGACTTTGACTAAAAGACGACCTACAGACTCGAAAATCAAACAACACACATACTCTAATCAAAAGAATTACAAATTCAAAAAACAAACTGACAGATTCCCTCCATTATATGCCAATTTCAACCAAATGGCTATTTTTGCAAACGTGGCCCCTTCTCAATTTCGCATGAATTTTGAGGCCTGGAAGGATTATTTTACAAACTGTCCGTTCTTTTACGAAAATAGCCTTTCGACAACTGAAAGATACTCTAAGGCTATCTCGGTAAGAACGGTTTAACACATTACCGAAGCTAGCTTGACTTATTTTGACCAAAACTCAAACGACATTCACTTGCCCACTGACTTTTTTTTTTCAAATTAAAAAAAAAACCTGATTTTGCAAATACGGCCTTTCAGCGCCTCGGGGAAGAAGATTTTAAGGTTGTGTTAGCTAACGGGTCAAAAAAACCTAAAAATGACCAAGGGTGGCTATTTATGCAAAGTCAGCCTTCCGACGTCCCTTTCGGGAACATTCGGCTATTTCTGACAAACGACATCACCTAATTTATTCAAGACTCTTTTTCTTGTTTTCTAAATTAAAATAAATGATCCGGTATTGCAAACACGACCTTTTAGCGCCTAGGGGACGACGATTTTAAGGCTGTGAGGGTCAAAAATCAAAACCTGACCCAAACCGATTATTCATGCAAAGTTATCCTTCCGGCGTCCCTTTCGGGAACATTCGACTATATTTGATAAGGACGACATCACCCAACTTATTTATAACAAAAATTAAAATTTGACATTTTTTTGGCAATTTTTGCAAAAGGGAGGTTGGACCCGATGAGGGTTGCCTACGTATCTCACATCCGGTGAGAATCAAACCAGCGTAGTTCTGCCAATAGGACAAACTATATTTGAAAACAAAATATTTTTTCCAGCAATACGAACTATTTTTGAAGACTATTTCTCTTTTTTTCTTCAAATTATTGGCAAACAAATCGATATGTATATATATATATATATATTTATTTATTTTTTTAAAAGTTTTTTATTTATTTATTATTTTTAGTGGAAAATAAAACAAACTATTTTGAAAAACTCTTCATTTTTTTTTCATTGGCAAATAAAACAAACTATTTTGAAAATAAAAACTTATCATTTTTTCTTTTTTATTGGCAAATAAAATAAACTATAAAAATATTTTTATTTTTATTTTCTCAAAAATCCGGCAGAGTTTCGACACTACTTGAGCATTGGCTTCTTTTTTCTAAAAATGAGTAGTTATCTCTCTACACGGTTATTTTTCTCTTTTTTTTCCTCACAATTTTCCAATATTCCCGATTTCAGAAATCGGTCAGCATGCTAATCCGAAGCAAAAATAAATGCACAGGTAGCAAGTAATATGCATCAGGATGGTATTTTCATTTCAGGTACACCTGTCCTAGACGGACCCAACCCCTGTGTTGAGTCCCCTAAGTCAAATGCACATGATGCAAACAAACGTTCCTACTAGGGATCCGGCATGAGGCTTTGTTATTCTAGGTTTAAACCCTGGGTTTATTGTTCTAGACCTGGCTTACCCGAGCGGACAACTCGAGCCAAAGAGGGTCAGTGTACCGGTAGCATTGCTTTCCAGCTTAACTAGTGGTGCTCCCCGCCTAAAACATGTGTGACTAAAATCCTTCACCGGGTGCCAGGCACTTCGGCTATCTCAAAGAAAGCGGGCTATGTCAAGCAAATGCCCAATTTTATTTTCAAGAAGAATCAGAGGGGGGAGGGATTTCGGCACAGTTTATATACAGTTCACAAAATATCAAAGCGGTAATAGCAACACTTAGTTCATATAGCATGAAACATGTAAAAAATCAGATAATATACACTCCAAATACAACAAATATACCAAGCTCGAATTCTTGAACCCTGAACCAAAGTTCTGGCTTAAATTTATCCCCAGCAGAGTCGCCAGAGCTGTCACACCTCCTTTTTGCGCTACCGCACCCCGCGAGGGGCGTGGTAAAAGGGAGTTTTTTCCAATTAAAGGACAATCGAAATGGGATTCGTTTATTAAGAGATTCAGAGTCGCCACTTGGGAGATTTATAGTGTCCCAAGTCACCGGTTGAATCCCGAATCGAGGAAAGGTTTGACTCTATTTAAGAGTCTGCGTACTAGAAATCCAGATAAGGAATTCTGTTAACCCGGGAGAAGGTGTTAGGCATTCCCGAGTTCCGTGGTTCTAGCACGGTCGCTCAAATGTCATATTCGGCTTAATTATCTGATTTTAAATACATGTTGAACCTATGCACAAATTTTAGCCTTTAACCACTTTTAATATTATCATTATTTTAAAGAGAATTGCAACGTCGTAAAAATACATCTCGAACCACATCACATCAATGTACCCGTGGTTATTTACGTATTTCGACTCCGTTGAGAGTTGGATTTGGGTCACATAAATGTGACCCCGAGTTTAGGGAGGTAAATTATTAAAAGCGCGCCTAAAGCGACTAGCGTATTATTATTTTTTGGGGAAGTCCGGGAAATTTTGTTAAATGGCCCATCCCGAAGTCTAAGTAATTAATAAAGCCATTTATTAAGGGCCCCGCAGCTTATGCGTTTTATTTGGCGAGGCTCGTCTCGTTTATTTTATTTAAAGGGTAGACCTAAAAAGCGACTATGATTTTCTATTTTTTATTGTCTCTAAAATAAAATAAAAAGAGTCCTAGTAATTTATTAGTGAATTAAAGTACAATGGAAGGAAAATTGCATTTTTGGGCCTACCTAAAAAAGAATGGCCCGTCGCAGGCCTTGGCCCAAGTCCAAAAGAAATACATAGTTAAAATAGGAACTGGGCCGTCTGTTCAAACATTGAGGCCCAGTTAGCCCAAACCACAATCTTAATTCAATTGAACCAAGTATTTATTGAAATCTATTCAAGTTAACCTAAAGATATTCAGTAATGAATAGCGTGTGTTTGCCCATTAGTGAGTTCCTAAATATTACTGCAAATGAGGAACGGACGGAGAGCATGGTTCAATTTTAGCAATAGTAATAGTGGCTCAATTACTAACTCCAATTAACACTACTCAATACTCAAGTGACTCATGAATTTAGAAATGAACTACGGCAATTACATGGACTGATTCTCAGCTCGTTTTTAAGCTATCCTTCTATTTTCACTAGTAAAAATTCATGAAAAACAAGATTAATCTAACTCATGCCAAGGAATAATTTCCAGTTTAAGAGCCCAAAAGTTTACTACAACTCAAAAAAAAGTGCAGTCTTAGCAGGTATTTAAAACATGACTAAACTATTTCAAGTACAACTTAATCACATCATAAGAGAGCTATTTAAAACATGACTAAACTATTTCAAGTAAAATTCCACAACCAAATTTTTGCTTCATTTTTCATTTCATGCTATCCACAAGTAAAGCTACATCAATATAGTATCAAAGTGGTACCTAAAAGTGGAAATACAAGAAGAAAGGAAGGGTCAATCAGCAGCAGCAATAACACAGCAACAACAACAACACCACCAAATTGAAACCCAATTTTAAAACCCCAATAACACTTGACTAACAGCCCAGAATCAGTATGCAAATCCAACACCAACACCAACACCCCATACAGAGCAAACTGAGCTCAGATAAATTAAGAAACAGACACAATAAACTTCCAAATGGATTCAACAATTAGAAGGGGTAAGAACTTGTGTTTGGAATCCAAATTCTGACTAGAACTCAATGGAATAGTATCCTTTCTTTTAAACTTTCCCTCAGACTGGTTAAACTCTCCAATTTTTAAGCCCTCGGAATGTCCATCTCAAGAAGTAATTAAACTCTCTCTATTTTTTAACACTGATCTTCGACCAAAAAGAAGACCCCCAGGAACTCTCTTAAAAAATGATATGCTCAAAACTGATCAAAAGAGTCCTCCCAAATACTCTCTGTATTTCTATGTGTTTTCTCTTAAGCTCTCAGCTTTTTGCCAAGTATTTTTCTTTAGTCCCCTTAAACTGACTGCCTCCCCCTCTACTTATACAACAAAACAGACCCTGCCAGCTCTTAAAACCATTATTAAAACCATTCTTTGCCCATGATATTCCCTGAACCCCACTAAAGTATGTCTTGTTCTATTTTTAATTCAAAGTATGTATGGGCAGCCTATTGTTTAATTATTTACCCTTAAAATTTGCCCATACCATTATGTCTTGTTCCCCACTTTTATTAAACAATACATTAGTTTTAATGTTATATTAATTTAGTGGACATAACACTCAATTTAAACAATTCAGCAAGTTTTCTATTCCCAAACTACCCCCTGAGCTGCCTGTAATTCCCTACTTCAGTGAATCTAAGCCTGAGCTAAATCAAAGAGGGACAAAGTTATTCCTCACAGTTTGAAATGTTCGTAGAAACAACCAGAAGAGGACAATGAATTGAGAACTTAGGGACACACCAGTTATTCATTGACTCAAGTTCAACATTGGCTTTTACAGGGGATCAAACATCAAACGAAACCAATTAAATGTAATTAGCTTAGTAGTAATAGGGAACAACTGGGAAATCGTCATGGATTTACACACACAAACGACCTATGTACAATCAATTAATCCGAAATGTTCAATAGAGATCAAATAAAATCAGAGAAACCAAACATACACACTAACATTTAGACTTAACACAAACATGCGTTAGCTACCAGAAACGGATTAATGGATGAAACTTATTGAATCGACTCAACAATTTATAATATATAATAATCAACAACAAAAAAATTGGACCAAGAAAAAGGTCCGAAAGAAGAGGAAGAAAATAATTGGCAAAACAGACAAATTACAATGAAACTAATCAGACAAACGATAACAACAACAAAAATAAAAGAAAAAAGAAGAAATACCTCAGAATCTTAGACAAAACTTCAATCCGTTCTAATCGAAACTTGACACTCTTCTCTCAGAGTCTCGATTTTGACCACACGGGATCTTAGCCATGTGTTTTCAAGTGAAAACACCTGGTCAAGATCCACTGTCGTCTCAATCGCCATTGAAACCTTAATTTCAAATTAGGTCTCCAACTCAGATTCGATATTCGAACGGTTCTAGCATCATTCGAAGAAAAATAATGATGGATTAGGCATCGGGATGTTAAGGTGATTGTGTGGTGTGACTTTGGGAAGGTTTGGTGATGGCACCACCAGGGAATTTTGTGGCGGCGCTACGGTTCCTCCATTCGAATTGATATTCGACGCGTTCTGATGATATTCGAAGGAAGGGGGGTTTGGATTTGGGGAAAGGAGGTTGAGGAGGTTCAGTGGTGTAAAGATGGGGCTATTTGTCCACCTTCCGCTGACGTAGGCAATTTTCGGCGGGCGGAAGGCGGCGGGGTAAAGGGTGGTTTGTTTGGTCTCTGCAGAGAGACGAGAAGGGGTTTGGCCTGGGTAGGGGGTAAGGTTTTGAGAATATTAATATGGCCAATTAATGTGATCCGTTGGATCAGTAGGAATCAAGGGCCGAGATCACTCAAGGGGGTAAAACGGGGTCGTTTTAGTTAGTTGGGAGATTGGATCGGTTTAGAGATGGTAACGGGTAGACGAGTCAGGTTATGTAACGGGTAAGGGAGATGGGACGAGTGCCATTGGATTGACATGGATTGAACGACTGAGATTGGTCGTTCTTGAAACGACGTAGTTTGATACCAGAACTACGTCGTTTGATGTCCTGGGAGACGGATCTCTTGAACCGGCCGATTGGGTCTGGATTGGGGTGATTTGGGCCTGATTTCTTCTTTTTTCCTCTTATTTTCCTTTTTAATTCCTAATTAAAAACAATTCTAAAAATAAATTATAAAACCAAAATTAACTAAAAATACTAGCCAACTCCTAATAATAATTATCACACAAAATTAAACATCAATTAAAATAAAATCACACAATTTGGACATTAAATGCTAAAAAAATGCAAAAATACATATTTTGTGATTTTTTTCATTTTTGTAAAACAAACTTAATTAGTTTTAATTGTAAATTAAATTTAAATGCAAATGCGATATATTTTTGTATTTTCATCAATTTAAACAAATAATCACGCTCGCACAAACGCCAACAGTAAGAGAAAAATAGCACAAAATCCACAATAATTACAAACGACACAAAAATCATTTTATTTTGAATTTTTTTGGGAGTAATTCTCATATAGTGCAAAAATCACATGCTTACACCCGGTTCACCTCAAAAATCTTGTTTGCTATTTTCTCTAGATGGTTCACAGAAATCTTATTCGGCACATGGGCTTCGTTCAGAATTCTCATCAATGCCCGGCGGTGCTCGTCTGAATGGATCAATAATGATAGTAATGAGATCTGTGTCGCGGTCTTCCTCAGCTGCTCCACAATGGAGTAATCCTGTGCCTTCATCTTCTTTAAGAATTCTTCTGTCTCTTCTTCGGTAACTGGCTTCTTTGGTTCTACTAGATTGGACCGTCTTAACTCTGCGGGAGCAAAACACCTTCCCGAACGAGTTAGACCTTGGGTTTCACACACTTCTTCCATAACCTCTTTCCCCTTATACATCACCGTCACTTGATTGTAGCTCCACGACACAGTCTTTTCATAGATTATTGGCAACTGCATTACCGGTTTGATGACAACTGGTTCCATGTGAGCCCCTTTCACTACCATGGGTGTGCTTGATACCCTCTGCATCACTACCTTGACTGGCTCTGGTCTCTTCGCAGCAATAGACGACCCTTTTCCCTATCACCACAGCTGGCTTGGTGTCTACACTTTTCAGCTGTACCACTGCCTTCTCATTGGTTAGTTTTTCCTTGGGACTGGTTTCACTAGCCCGGATCATCATTACTGTTTGCGAGAGCTTCTTAAACTCCCCTCTCTTGTGCACTAGCTCGATCATATGGGCCTCATGGTGTGCTGGCAACAGATTCTGATTAATATTTGGTGTCTCTGGAGCTTGAACCTCGATCACATTTGTGTCAATAAGTTCTTGCACGACAGTCTTCAATTTCCTACATTTCTCAGTATCATGTCTGGGGGCCCTCGAACAATATTCACAACTCACTGAATGGTCCAGATTTTTAGGAAGAGGATTTGGCATTTTAGGCTCAATGGGATTCAACAGGCCTAACTGCCTCAATTTGTGGAAAAGAGTAGTATAGGATTCTCCCAGCGGAGTAAATATTCTTTGCTTCTGCATCCTCTCATTCCCGAAAGCTTGGTTCCCACGAAAACCTGACCCTGGAGGATTTCTATAGGCCCTCGGGGGTGGATATGTGTTTTGTGGAGATGGGTATGTATTTTGAGGAGCCGGTGCACGCCATTGCGGGTGAGCTGGTGGTTGGGTATAAGTTTGGGCGTGATGGACGGAAAAATGTGGATCTGGTGGTGGTTAATGGGGTTGTAGAGGGCCATATGAGGTGTATGGGTAATTTGGCGGTAGGGTCTGGGTTGGTAGTAAGGTGAAGGACCTCTAGATCTTGACCAAGTACCTTCTTCGACTCTTGCGACTTCTTCCCTCTTCTTCTTCCGGAGCACACCTCCTGTGCGCTCTGGATAGCCTGCGTGGTGGCCTTGATTGCCAAATAACTCATTATCTTGTTGGACTTGAGTCCTTCTTCAATCATGCCACCCATCTTTACGACCTCATTGAAAGATTTACCAACTGATGTCACCAGGTGACCGAAGTAAGTTGGCTCCAAAGTCTGTAAGAAGTAATCTACCATTTCGCCTTCCCTCATAGGAGGGTCGACTCTCGCTGCCTGCTTCCTCCAACGGAACCCAAACTCCCTGAAGTTCTCTCCGGGATTTTTCTCAAGTTTCAACAATGTGAGACGATCAGGGACGATTAGAAATGACCGGAAAATGCTTGCGCCAGGTCATCCCAGGTGTACCACCTGCTAGGATCCTGCCTTGTATACCACTCCAGTGCATACCCGCTTAAACTCTGACCAAAATATGCTATCAACAGCTCATCTTTCCCACCGTCCCCTCTCATCTTACTACAGAAACCACACAGGTGCGCCATTGGATCACCATACCCCTCATATAGATCAAACTTTGGAATTTTGAATCCTGCCAACAATTGAACATCGGGGAAAGTACATAGATCCTTATAGGCCACACTGAATTGTCCACCCAACCCATGCATATTCTTGAAGGATTGCTCCAGGATTTTTGACTTTTCGAAGCACTTCATCCTGCTCCGAACTCTTAGACGGCCTCTCAGTTTCTGACGGGAGCTCAAAGTGAGGGGTATAAGTATGTGACTCAGGAGCTTTGAAGGTAGGTTCAGGAGGATAGTATTGGTTACCATGATCTTGAAACAACGGCTCACTAGATGATCTTTGTAGTGTGGCTGGTGGGGGTGCCACGAAAATAGGAACGATTGGTGGAGGAGGGTTCTGTTTGGGTGGTGAAGCTTGGGGATTGTAGGCAGTTTTCCCCTTATAGTATTGGTCAATTGAGAAGCTCATCGATGCACGAGTTGGAGGGTGTTCCTGAGTCTGTGCCGGTGCTATAGTATGAGCATTGGGAAACATTGGTAATGGTTGCCCCCTAGCCCAGGCTAGGTGCATCTATGCTATCTGTCGTCTCAATATGTCCACTTTCTCCTTCAGCGTTTGCGTTTCCGTCTTTTCCTCCTCAACACTTTTCTTCGAGTTAGACATGCTTTTTGGTATTGGTCCCTTAGATCTTGTGTGGTAATGGTAAGATGCCAGTACATTCTAACAAGCTAACTGTTTGAAATCTCTGGAATAACAACAAACTTGTTAGTTTTAACAAATATTGCAATTGCATGTTGGGATGCGATGTACCTAGGCAGTTTAACTATTTCTATTATGTTCTTGCTTCTATTGCATGTGTCATTCTGGCTTCTTATATCTTTTCCCCTTTTTAAGCGCTTCCCAAATTTTCCTTTATTTATTTTCATTTTCTTTCTTTTTTCTTTTCTTGTTTTAATGGTGGTCGAATCTTATAAGGATTGCCTACGTATCATGACCCAGCATGAATCAGACCGAGCGTAGTTCTGACCACAAGTGTGAAAAATAAAGAAACCATTCTTTTGGAATTTTCCACTTTTATTAGAAAAAACATTTTATTACAAGGATAAAATTTTTTTAAAGGAAACTCGAAACAGACTACAGACTTTAATGCGAAAAAGGTAAATACGAACTCTAAAGGACAACAGACTCTAAATACAAAGAAAATACAGACTCAAACTATGAATGTTTTAAGGCTTTAAATTTTGGTGTTCGGCCTCGCCGCGGGCTTTGGTGCAAGGCCCCTCTGCAGATCTTTCAAATCTTCTATGATCTGGTGGACATAAATCATTATTGAAGCAAAGAAGGTGGTACGGGACATATCCTCACAAGCTAGGCACTTCATAGTGATGTAGTGCCCGATATCTTCGATTCTTCCCCTGATTCTGTCCCTTTCCACAAGCAATTGCTCTATTCGTTGATTCCGCGCCCCCAGTACTTGAGCGTTATGGAAGAGTTGATCTTGAAACTCATGCATCTGCTTTTCCATCCGCGCCATTAAGTCATGATAGTATTTCCTATCAGCTCTAAAGTCTCTGGCTTGCCTGAAGAGACATTCTTCAAGGGTGGATATTGTTTCTCTCAATATAGAGATGCTCCCCTCGTAGTCACTCTTCATCTGCCGCAGATGCAGTTTTCGCTCTTCTGTACCCCTTGCCCATCTGGCTCGGATCCTTGCCAATCTAGCTTCAGATCTTTCCAAACCCTCTTGGCAATCAGTGATTTGATTTTCCAACCCCCTTATCAATATTTCGTCCGACCAACTCCTTTGTTGGTTGTCAGCATCTATCCTTATTTGTCAGATTTGGGCCTTCAACGCCTCATTTTCTTGGGCTAGTTTGTTCTTTTCCCCCTTATCAGCATCAACTTGCACGCTATTTTCAAATTTCAGGTCCTTAACCTATTGTTTTAGTTTGCCGATTTCTGCCCTTTAGCTTTGTTCCTTTGCTAACCAATCCCAATGCTCTTGTGAAGACTCGGCAAACTCTTGGAGGTGAGGTCTTTTGGCCAGCCTCACTCATGACACTTCCCCTTTATACCAAGCATGATATCCGGGTGAAACTTCCCCTTTAGCCAGATCTAGTACACAAGTGTTCGCCTCCAGATATTGACATTTGCTCCAGATCTGGCGGACTCTTGCTTCAGGAAACTGGCCGTCAGGACTATTCAATTACTTGGGTACTTAGATCCCCATCTCTCGGCCCTATCTGGCACCTTCCAAGTTGCCTCAAAACCCGATAAGGCGCATAAGGTTGAATGCTCTTGAGCCCCATTAAGATAAAATGGGGCCTAGCCACTGGCATATATATGACTTCGTTGACCGGTAACCATCCCAGTGTCCACTGTATTTGACTGGCGTTGAGGGTCCGAAAGTATAAGGTCCATGCCGAGACTCCTTCAGGTAAGCGGACCCCATTAATTCTTGTGTAGAACTCCTCTATGCAGGTTTTCTCAGCTGAACCATAGCTCAGGAACTGGGCACGGTGACACAGGTGTTCGGTCATCCACATCTGCTACAACAAGTTACACCCCTCGAAAAAGTCTCCTCCGGCTTTACAGGCTGTGAGAGCTCGAAAGATATCAGATACTATCATGGGAGCAAGAGTGCTTTCATCTTGAGTGAGCAGAGTACCGATGACCCCAGCTATCTTTATATCAATATTCCCGTCTTTCCTCGGGAACACCAAAAGCCCTAAGAAGGTTATCATGAAAGAAACACGTCTATGTTCATCCCATGTTTTACGATTACTTTTGCTGCATAACTTGTTATCTGGCTTGTCGAACCCTCTCACGTGGCCGTATCTTTGGTATATGAAGCTTAGAGTACAAAATCCTTTTGCCAAATCTGGGTTATGGACCGTTCTGACTATCTTTAATGAGTCCAAAAACCGGTACACGGCTACCGCTCTTGGAGCAACCATGTATTTGTGTCTTAATGGAGCTTCAGCACTTTCGATGTACCCGGCTATTTCCTCCAAAGTCGGGGTGAGTTCAAAATCTGAGAAGTGGAAGACATTGTGTGTCGGGTCCCAGCAGGTGACCAATGCTCTTATAATATCCCCCTGAGGCTTGATTTCCAACAAACCCGTAAGACCTTTCAGATGTTTCTTGACTTCGTCTTGCCCTTCTTTGCCTAAATCATTCCACCATAGCCGCAACTGGAAAGGGATTTTAGTCATGATTGAAAAAGGTTCATTTTGACTCGTGCTCATCCTGCACATTTATTAATGTGATTTAAACAAAAAGAAAATTTTATTTGACTAAAAACGATTTGACTATTTTTTCATTTTTCCAAATTAAGAAGAAAGATCCGGTTTTCCGAACACGGCCTTTCAGCACTTCGGGGACGAAGATTTTAAGGTTGTGTGAGTCAATAGGTCAAAAATCCAAAAATGACCAAAAGCGGCCGTTTATGCAAAGTCAGCCTTCCGGCATCCCTTTCGAGAACATTCGGCTATTTTTGACAAAAATAGCATCACCCGACTTATCTATGACGAAAATTAAAATTTTGACATTTTTGGCTATTTTTGCAAAAAGGGAGGTTGGACCCGATGAGGGTTGCCTACGTATCTCACATCCGGTGAGAATCAAACATGCGTAATTTGGGCAAAGAGAATAAACTAAATTTGAAAACAAGACTCTTTTCTTTTGTTTTTCAAATAAATTAAACTAAAAAAATATTTTTCTTTCCTTTTCGTTTCCTCAGAGTTTCGACACTACTTGGATATTGGTTTTATTTTTCTAAAAATAAGTAGTTTTCTCCCTACAATGCTATTTTCCTCTTTTTTCCCTTTTTCACAATTTTCCAGTATTCTCGATTTTCAGAAGCCAGTCAGCATGCAAGTCTGAAGCAAATAAATGCGTAAAACAAACAGGATGCAGCAAGATGGTCTTTTCACTTCAGGTTGTTTGTCCTAGACGGACCCAACCCTTGTGTTGAGTCCCCTAAGTCAAATGCACATGATGCAAATAAGTGTTCCTACTAGGGATCCGGCATGAAGTCAAGTTATTCTAGGTCCAAAACTTGGGTATATGTTCTAGACCATGTACCCGAGCGGACAACTCGAGTCGAGGGAGGAGCTCCTTTCCGGGAACCAAAAAGCCAGCCGGCTTAGAAACTTTCCCAGCATCTTTCTTATTTCAAGGCATGACACTAATAGAACAGGGAGTTTCGAGCAGCGAGCACATCCCCAAAGATAAAAAGAGAAGGGTTTCGACACAGTTTATATATACAGTTCAAATAATATTAAAGCGATAAAAAACATCATTTTGCACATTTAAGCTCAATCATATAATAAAATCAGATAATAAATAGTGCTAAATACAACAATTATTCTAAGCTCGAATTTCTAACCCTGAATCAGTGGTTCTGGGTTAAGTCCCCAGCAGAGTCGCCAGAGCTGTCACACCTCCTTTTTCCTACGCCCTGTAAAGGGCATAAAGGAGTTTTTTTCCATTTAAAGGACAATTGGAACGAGATTTATTATTAACATTTCAGAGTCGCCACTTGGGAGATTAATGGTATCCCAAGTCACCGGTTGAATCCCGAACCGAGGAAAATATGACTCTGTTAACAGTTCGCGAACCAGAAATCCGAGTAAGGAATTCTGTTAACCCGGGAGAAGGTGTTAGGCATTCCCGGGCTCCGTGGCTCTAGCACGGTCGCTCAACTATTGTATTTGATTTTTATCTGATTTCAAAACATGTTCTTGCTTATGTGCTTTTAATTCTGAACCGCTTTTATTATTATTATTATTTTTTAGGAGAATTGCAACATCGTGAAAACGCATTTCGAACCACGTCACATCAATACACCCGTGGTTGTTGACACATTTCGACTCCGTTGAGATTTGGATTTGGGTCACATAAATGTGCACCCAAATTTTAGGAAGGTAATGTTATTAAAGTGCATGCCTAAAGAGATTAACGCGTTTTTATCTTTGGGAAAGGCCGTGAAATTCGCTAAACGGCCCGTCCCGAAGTCTAAGTATTTTTAGTTAAGCATTGAATGAGGGCCCGAAATCTACATTTTTATTTGGCGAGGCTCGTCTCATCATTTTTTATTAAGGTCAATCCTAGAGCAAACTACAATGTTCTACTTAAGTCGTCTCTAAAAATAAAAATAACCTTACTAAACTAATATGTGTGAAAGGTTCAAAGTCATGTAATACAATGTCAATCAATTAAGCCCACAAATGGAATGAGTAAAGCAACCCACTTCAAACAACAACCATAGTCTCGTTGTTCAAAAATTGGACAGATTGGGCCCGGTAAGAGTCCAAACACATAAGATTGCAACTAAAGTGGCTTTAGGCCCAAATGTATGCCAGTCTGTGACTTGTTGGAAATTAAAATGCCTTATGGGCCAACGTGAGCCCAGCGAAAAGGTCTAGATTGACACACTCTTTTAATATTGATGACCAAACACTATATTACACCAAATTGGCACTCAAAATCATTCAAAAGACCACTACACCATTCTGATTTTTAAAAGATAAACAATGTGTTGACAATCCAATCAATTTACTATCCAGTTTGGGTCTATTACCACTACAGCCATTAGCTTTGACGATTAGGCGTAGCAAATTGAAATTCTAGTTATCAATTACAAACGAACCTCAATTTGGAAGTGATGGTTAACTTGATTATTTTATTAATACTAACATGGATAAGCTAATTCATACTTCATTCAAATCTAACTATATAACAACGAAAGCAAACTATTGATAACCTACTAATATTAATTAGTACCATACGAAGCTATTGAAGATACACACTCGGCTTAAAACCAGAATTGAAGCAAATATCACATACTGACTCAAAATCAGTTATGCGTCTGTACATCGGATTTAAATTTAAACAAAATGCTAAACTAAGCAAGTATTAACCACAATGAAGCTATAGCTAGACAGTCACCAACTGAAGCAGTCCAAAACAATCCAGAAATGGTTCTAATTAACAGTCCTTAATACAATTCAAATCAAACAAATCAAATATATATCACTACTCATCAATTGAACAATTACAGCCATATATATCCAAATGAACACAGATCGGCTAATGCAATTGCATTTCATTCCAAATTGTGATTACATCAAGGTGATTTCAAGCGTGTACCTATAATTGGAAAGGAATAGAGATGAGAGAAGTCAGCATCAATAGCAGGACTTAGCAACAATTCAGAAAACACTTTTAAAAATCCAGAAATGGATCACTCAGCACAGCAACATCAAGAGCAATATTCGGATCAAAATAACCCCTCAAACACCCAGGAACACTTCAGTAATCAAAAACCCCACTAAACTTACACGAAACTGATTTGCTTGAACTCAAAACTAACTCGAAACCAAGCCAGAACTCATTATGAACCTCAGCTATCAGAATTTGAGTTTAAGAGATGCCAATCACCCACTAAACTTGAAATTAGCCTAAGGAATGAATGGAGCAGTACTTTTTTTTTGAATTTTCTAACTTTTTGTTGTTTTTGGTTTTTGAAGTGTTAGATCTAAGATTTGGGGGGAATTCTTGGGGTCTAA
>MU733223.1:18768-42234 GCA_026770625.1 Nicotiana glauca
AAGGAATGAATGGAGCAGTACTTTTCTTTTGAATTTTCTAACTTTTTGTTGTTTTTGGTTTTTGAAGTGTTAGATCTAAGATTTGGGGGGAATTCTTGGGGTCTAAAAAACTTTTAAGACTGAATGCCTTAGCTCTCCAAATCTTCTCTCAGATTATGTCTTAAACTCTTAAACTCTCTTAAGCTCTCCAAAAATTCTCCTCCTTGTCTATCCGTCTCCTTCTCTATTTATACCCAACTCTTGAATCCTTTCCAGCCCCCTTTTTTCTTTACAGTTGTAAAAGAGATCTTTTATTATTACCCCCATGTTTCTTTCACTTTCCAGCTTGTAATATTCCTCTACTATGTGTATCCTTTTAGCTTTTAATAATTAACCCCATGTTCTCTGGTTTCCAGCTCAATAAAAGGGCACTAGCTAATGATATCTCCACTATTATATGTCTTAACCATTGTTTAATTCAATTAAGCCATTTTCTAATTTCAAACTTCTCAATTACCCCCTGAGTTACCTGGAATTCCTATCCTACCCCAATCCCCTTTCAAACTGCACCAGATCCCTAATCAGTTATAACCAATTCAAACTTATCAAACTTAAATCAGTAGTTTAAACTGAACTCAGAGAGCAACAGGGTAAAGAACAATGATTCAGAAACAGTTGGAGTGAACTATTAAGGTAAAATTTTGAACCATGATTGACACAGACTCAAGGCATGAACTAACACAATTCTAACTTAAACAAACATGAATGAACACTGTAATATACTGATCTCATATGCAACAAATGATAGACAACAAAGAGAGAAGAAACAAACATAACATAACCAAGAAAAATAGAAACTAGAACGAGGCAAGATAATTAAAACAAAGCAAGAAGAACTACAGATTCATGAACTTGTACTGCTGCTCACTACGTTCGATCATGGAAATATGCAGCTCATTGATATCAGTTTAACCAAGTGACAAGATGAAAACAAAAAGGAAATGGACCTTCATTGTTGCCCAAATTGATTTTCCAAGTGATTGAATACAGAAAACTCCTTGAACAGAGCTGTACAGCAAAGGCAAATACCGAACAAAAGCTTCGAGCTAATGTTCCAAGGAATTCGAGCAAAATCCGGAACCTAGACCATGTCGGAAACTCGAACTCGCCGACTCAAACGACAACTTCGACACGCAATTAAAACAGACCTCACATGTACTCGAGTCTAGGAGTGAGCTAGACGAGGGAGAAAGAAGAACAGTAGCCGACGATGAATATGAAGATTGGGAAGGTCGTTTGGTCATTTCTTGGTTACTGCTGGTTTGTTTATTTTTGCCGGATTTTTGGCGATCTCGTTGAGCAGCTGGAGAAGACGATGGGACCAGTAGGGTCTCTAGTGGTTGGGGTGTTGTATTTTCTGGTGGGTTTTGACGAGGAAGATATAGTGGCGGACGTGAAGGCTGGAGGTTGAGGTGAAGAGATGGTGTAAAGATGGAGGTCATTGGGTGGCTTAGGTTTTTTTTGGATGAGCTTCGATCTAAGATTCTAATAAATCGGTTGGGATTTGGGGGAAACTGTTAGGATAGTTTAAAAGGGGAGGTCAAGGGGGTTCCAGGGTGTGAAGACGAGGTCGTTTGGACCACCGAAACCACCGTGAGGCAATTTCTGGTGGACGGAGCACGGTGGTAGGAGGCGGCGTTACCATCTGGTCTCTGAGCTTAGAGACGATAGGGCAACGGGGGGTTTGACTTGGGGGGGGCTAGGTCCGTTTGAGTGTTATATACCGGAGGAGAAATTCAATCTAGGCCATTAGATTGATGAAAATCAACGGTCTGGATCAAACACTTAATAGAAACGACATTGTTTCTTTAAGTGAGGGTTGGGTCGGTTTGGGTGTAAGGCGGGCCAGGCAACGGGTGAAGGGATCATGACAATTGGATGAGGGCTAGATGGATGGTTGGGATGGATTGCTATCGAAATGACGTAGTTTGGCTCCTATACTACGTCGTTTCACCATCGTGTGAGACCTGAAGATTTGGACCGGGTGGGAGAGTGTTGATTTGGGCTAAAAACTGGCCCAATACGTTGGTCCAGTCCGATTTCCCTATTTTTTGTTCTTTTCTACTTGTTTTTTTTTCTTATTTCTTTTTTTTAATTTTTTTTCCCAAAACTAAAAATCCTAAAAATTCTAATTAACTTATAGAAATAAATTAATTTATAAAAATTACTAACTAACTTTTAATAACAATTAACACACATAATTACATCCTAAATTAAAATAAAAATCACATAATTTGGACATTAAATGCTAAAAGTGCAAAGTACATTATTTTTGTGATTTTTTCATTTTGTAAAACAAACTTATTTATTCCTAATTGTAGGACTAAAACCTAGATACAAACGCGACATATTTTTGTATTTTTATTAATTTAACAAATAAATATGCACGAACGAATGCAAACAATACAAGAAAAATAACACAAAATTCACAACAATTGTAAACAAACAAAATTATTTTATTTTGAATTTTCTGGGAGTAGTTCTCGTAGGGCAAAAATCATGTGCTCACAAGGTCTATTGCACTTTGACTTTCACAATAGATGACATACTCCTTTTGATGCAATCCAAGCTCTTGAAGGAACCGTTTCAACCATATCATCTCCTTGCCAGTTTCTGTAGCGGCAATGTACTCTGCTTCAGTTGTTGAAAGTGCAACACACTTCTGCAACTTAGACTGCCATGATATAGCCCCCCTGAAAATGTAAACAAATATCCAGTAGTGGATTTTTTGTTGTCAATGTCACCCACTATATCAACATCTGTATAGCCCTTCAAGATTGGATCAGAACCTCCAAAGCACAAATAATCTCCCGTGGTACCTCAGGTACCTGAGTATCCACTTGGCTGCTTCCCAATATTCCTTTATAGGATTTTCAAGAAACCTGCTGACAATACCAACTGCGTGAGCAATATCAGGTCTAGTACATATCATTGCATACATCAAGTTTCCCATTGCTCAAGAATAAGGAACTCTAGCCATGTTCCCTTTCTCTTCCATCGTTGTAGGACACATCTTTTTGCTCAACTTTAGATGACTAGCAAGAGGTGTGCTGACTGGCTTAACATTCTTCATGTTGAAGCGTTCTAGTACACGTTCAAAGTACTTCTCCTGAGATAGCCACAACTTTCTACTTGTTCTCTCTCGAATTATCTTTATCCCTAGAATTTGTTGTGCTAGGCCCAAGTCCTTCATATCAAATGACTTGGACAGATCTCCCTTCAACTTTGCTATCAACCCCTTGTCTTTTCCTACAATTAACATGTCATCCACATACAACAATAATATAATAAAGTTATTCTCAGAAAATCTTTTGAAGTATACACATGGATCAGAATAGGTCTTTAGGTATGTTTGACTTTTCATGAATGAGTCAAACTTCATGTACCACTGCCTTGGTGCCTGCTTCAATCCATAAAGACTCTTATTCAATTTGCACACCATGTATTTCTTTCCAGCTACTTCAAATCCTTCTGGCTGCTCCATATAAATCTCCTCTTCCAAATCTCCATGAAGAAATGCAGTTTTCACATCCAACTGCTCCACTTCAAGATCTAGGCTAGCTGCTAAGCTCAAAATAGTTCGAATAGAAGTCATTTTGACAACAGGTGAGAAAATTTCGTCAAAATCAATACCTTTCTTTTGTTCGAAGCCTTTAACGACCAATCGAGCTTTGTATCTGACCAGCTTGCCATTTCCATCTTTCTTGAGTTTAAAGACCCATTTGCATTTGAGTGGTCTTTTACCCTTTGGAAGTTCAACCAGCTTGTACGTGCCATTTTTCTGTAGAGATTCCATCTCTTCTTGCATAGCTTTCATCCACTGGTTCTTTTCTGGATGGGACAACACCTCCTTAAGACTTTCTGGCTCCCCCTCATCACTGATGAGAACATACTCTGTGGACGGGTACCTGCATGATTCTACCCTTGGCCTCTCTGATCTCCTCAGAGGTTGAGGTTGTTCTTCTTCCTGAGTGGGGTGCTCCACTTCCTCGACACCTTCATCAAGTTGCTCCCCCTGCTCAATAACCTCACCAGGTTGCTCCCCCTGCTCGGCAACCTCGTCGGTCGTACTTTCTGCACTTGTGGGATTGTTAGAAGTAGAAGGAATAGTAACAAGGTTAGGAATTATACCATTCTTCGCCTTTTCTGACATATCAGCAACAGTTCCAACTTCACTTTCTCGGAAGACTACATCTCTGCTTCTGATGACCTTCTTCTTTACAGGATCCCACAATCTGTACCCGAACTCTTCATCTCCATATCCGATAAATATGCAGGGAACAGATTTATCATCCAGCTTTGTTCTCTGCTCTTTTGGTACATGTGCAAAAGCTCTGCAACCGAACACCTTCAGATGTGAGTAGGACACCTCCTTGTTGGTCCAAACTCTCTCTGGGATGTCAAACTCCAATGGAACTGATGGACTCCTATTGATCAGGTAACAGGCTATCTGAATTGCTTCACCCCAGAATGACTTAGGTAGTTTAGCCATTCTAAGCATGCTTCTAACCTTCTCCACAATGGTGAGGTTCATCCTCTCGACTATGCCATTGTGTTGTGGGGTTCCAGGAACTGTCTTTTCATGTCTGATCCCATGACTTGAATAATACTCTTCAAATTCCCTTGAAGTGTACTCACCGCCATTGTCACTTCAGAGACGCTTTAGCTTTCGACCCGTCTCCCTTTCTACTAGAGCATGAAACTTCTGAAAAACTTGAAACACCTGATCTTTGGTTTTCAAAATATAAACCCATAATTTTCGTGAAGCATCATCAATAAAAGTAACAAAATATTTGTTACCGCCCATTGATTCAATTTCCATTGGGCCACAAATATCAAAATATACTAAATCAAGTATATTCAATTTTCTTTCAGAGGATGTCTGAAATGAGACTCTATGTTGTTTACCAAATAAACAGTAGTCACAAGGTTTTACCGTTGTACCTTTGGCATAAGAAATGAGTGATTTCTTGGAAAGAATCTGCAATCCCTTCTCGCTCATATGACCCATTCTTTTGTGCCACAAATCTTCAGAAATCTCATCTTGTGCCACGTTCAATTCACCTTGGCATATTTCTGCATTCGTCCTGTACAACATGCCACAAGCAACTCCCTTTGAAATCACCAATGATCCTTTAGTGAGTCTCCACTTTTGATTTGTAAAATAGTTCTCGTATCCATCTCTGTCTAAAGCAATTCCCGAGATCAAGTTCATCCGCAAATCAGGTACATGCCGCACATCCTTTAGAACCAATGTGCATCCGACATTTGTCTTGATACAAATGTCACCAATCTCCGCAATCTTTGAGTAACTTGTGTTACCCATTCTCACTGTGCCAAAATCACCTGCTACATATCTATAAAAAAGATCTCTTACCGGTGTGGCATGGTAAGATACAGTTGTATCAACCACCCATTCCGACTCTCGACCTGACAGGTGCATGCATTCCTCTTTCTTATTTATAAAGAGTACAACATTATTATTGCTTTGCACCATGGTGGTTGTGTTGTCGTCATTCTTATGGCCACTGGTTTCACCTTTGCCCTTCCTTGGATTTGGGCTATCTCTTTTGAAGTGACCTGGTTGATCACAGTTGTAGCAATTTCTGGCTCTTGATTTGGATCGGTTCTTTGACGTAGCTCCGGATCTACCATAGTTGCTTGAACTCCTTTGATAACTCCTGCCTCTACCTTCTGTGATGAGAGCCTGTCCTTGATTTTCAGGCTTCTTTCTCATCTTCTCATTGAGTAGAAGAGTCGATGTAACATCTTTCAACTCAATAGTAGTCTTACCGTATAGGATGGTTGTTGCCAAATTATCGTACAAAGATGGCAATGAGTTCAATAGCAAGATGACTTTATCTTCTTCCTCGATTTTCACTCTGAGGTTGGCAAGCTGTGTGATTAGTCCGTTAAAAATATTTAAATATGACAAAAAATTCGTACCTTCACCCATGTGTAGGGCGTATAACTGCTTCTTCAGGTATAATTTATTTGTCAGCGTTTTGGACATGTATAAGTTTTCCAACCTTGTCCAAATTCCACGTGCAGTGTCTTCATCAATGATGTTATTTACCACATCATCTAATAAGTGCAACCTAATTGCACTAGAAGCTCTTTCATCCAAGTCAGCCCAATCCTCAGCTTTTATGGTATCAGGCTTTTTGGCATCAACATCTAGTACCTTGTGTAATCCTTGTTGGATGTGCAGATCCCTCATCCTTCTTTGCCATGTTGAGAAACCATTATCTCCGTTGAATTTTGCTACCTCGTACTTTACTCCGGATATTTTTATTTTTCACCGAGTATAGTACTACCGACAGTGAATAGTATTTCAGTGAACGATCAGAACTTGCGCTCTAATACCAGTTGTTGGGAATAAACCCCCACAGATATAATATTCACGGTACTAAAAGCGGAATAATAACGTAGCACCGAGATACGGTAATTAACAAGAATAAAAGAGTAACAATGACACCAAGATTTTTACGTGGAAAACCCTTCTTAATAAGGGAAAAAATCATGACCCCGGGAGGAGAAACTGATATCACTGTAGTAAGAAATTTTACACTTTGTAGGTCCGAGTAAAATCTCCAAAGACCACTACAACACTCAAAAGAAATAACCCTCTTTTGATATTCCCACCTCACTACAATATCGCTCACTCTCTATTTTTCTCACATGCTATTTTCTTCTATCCTGTCTGTGAAACCTCACTCTTTCTTTCTCTCTTTGTTGGTGTGTAGAAATGAGAGTTGAAGCTCTCCTTTTATAGCCAAAGCTTCACTCTCTAAAGTCTACAATATTTGACAATTTACACACACTTTTCACAATTCAACAAAGTTGACTACCAAACCAAAGAAATTCAATAAGGTTGGCTACCAAACCAAACTAATTCAACAAGGTTGGCTACCTAACCAAATCAAGTCAACAAGATTGGCTACCAAACCAAAGAAACTTTTATTATGCACATGCCTAATACTTCTTCAATGAGATGGACATCATCACATATTATTACCAATAAGAAAGTGAAAGAATTAACCCACGTTGTATATACATCACAAGCTGAAAGAGCCATCCCTAGAGAGCAAATCACGAGAAGGAATTATAGCAGTATAGCATGGGTATCATTAATATTTTGGAAAAAGCTCTCAATTTAGCAATTCAAGGAAGCTTATGAGTTCAGAATTTTACTTCTTTAAAGTTAGAGGATTGGGTTGCGCTAAAGAAAACTGAGAGATGCCACGATCTTTAGTATTCCTGCTATCCCAAAGAGCGGGGAAGACTAGAAGGAAGGGATTGAGCTTGAAGGCTTCCACGGATTGATGCAAGACTAGATTCGAAACTAGACTTGGGTAAGGCCACGTATTCAGTGTCTGGTTCGGTAGAAGACATATTGAATGAAGTTCTTAGACAAATACACCTGTTACCATATTCTAGCTTTTAGATTTGTGTGAACCATTTCATGACTTTCGTCCACCATATAACAATTTAGTTTACTTCTTCAAATAAAGACACTTTCTTCATTATTTTTCAGGTGGGATGACTCGGTTAGTAATTATAGCAGTATAGCAAACTCCTAAAGGATTCGAGCAATTTGAATTATTTTAAGTGAGCTCATATGGAATATCTTTTACCAGAACAACTCGGTTACTTACTTTTTAATTTTATAGCCCATATTTCTATTTACAATCAACTAGCTTAGAAATAATAGGCTAATACTCAATATTCAACTCCAATAGATTCTCGAAATTACTATTTAATTTTTAAAAAAGATTGCTCAAGCTTTTAAGTTAATCTTCGAATCAGTAACTGTGACTCAAATATTAGTTCAACAAAAAATCCACTTGGGTAGTGAAAATTAGATTTTTAACAAGCTTAAATATGTGGTTTAAATTCCAAATTTGATTTCATGAGAATTTTGGAGTGGGTATTATTTAAAGTTGTTAGAAATAGTATAAAGAGGTTGTATATAAAATTTGAAGTCATTTAATGGAGATTTCGACTGGTTTTGAACAAGAATTGCAACTGAAAATCGTAGAACAAGTTCGCCTACAAACGTTTGTATAAAGGTGTATAAAAGTGTATAATAGTGTTTAAGCTGTGTTTATACACTCATATACACTATTATACAAAATTATACAAAAAACTGACTTCGTCTTCTTCCTTGCGTCTTTTCTGAAATTTAACTCAAATCTTGCTCAAATCTACTCCAAATCACTTTAAATTTAAATCTTGAACTCCTTTTGATATTTGCAATCAATTGGAACAACACCCAATCCAAAACAACTAACTTAACTCAAAAAATCATATTTTCGAAAGCAAAGCTTTGAATGACATTCAATGGTAGACTTCTACTTTTCAATTTTCTTACATTGCTGTAGACAATAAATTTGCGTCGAGAAAATAAAATCCAGACCAAAAAATATTGCAACAATCGTAGTATTTTATTTCAAATAATATGAGTGTACAATCTCTATGAATCCTCTGATTCTTCTTTCCAATTGTAAATAAATTCAAGGGCTTTTGAGCTTGATCTTGAGTCTATGTTTATTGCCCGAACGATGATCTTGTTCTTGAGCTTGAGCTTGATTGCTTGAACTTGACCTTGATTTGTTCCTCGTTCTTGAGCTTGATCTTGAACTTGATTGCTTGAAGCATGAAACTTGTAGAGAAATTTGCGGTGTTTAATCCACAAGCTCTCTCTTGCTTCTTGTTATAACTTCTGGTCTCCTTTCTGGGTTATGAAGACTCCTATTTATAGTTGTGGAAGGGAGGAGTCATGATAAGAACAAATTCTTTCCGACCAATCAAATTGAAGTGTGATATGACCGCATTTGATTGGCCAGAACATGTCATTTGCACACATAGCGCGATTTCATTGGCTTTTTAGTGTGAGTTGGCATGCTTTGTCATTTTGACACATGGCATTATCCTATTTGCCCTTTCGTTTGACTTGACGTGCCATGTCATTTGACATGTGGCACCAAACTGGGGCTCTAGGAAAATGACATTTTTGGGCCTAATGAAGTGGGCTTATCACTTTAGCCCAATGGATTAAGACTTATTTAATTAATTCATATATATTAGACTTATATAATTAATTCAATTATATTAGCCCATTAACATTTGTTTAGACCAATATATCTTGAATTTAAAATATAGTCCAAATTATTTTATGAATTTAATTTTAATAAAATTTATATCCTACAATTGCAACCAGGTGACACAAGGAGAAAAACAGAAAATACTCAGCCCCTTGAAGCATATGTAGAAGATGTGAGAAGAAGAGAGAGTGAAAGCAATGGTTGTGAGAATACATATTTAACTCCGTAGCAAGAACACAAATTTTGAATTTGCCAGTGCTTTCAAAATATGTACAATATGGGCTAGGTAGGGTAAAACTTAAAAACATTGATCATTTTTTATTATGGTGTGAAGTCTGTGTATTTTTTTGTAATTCTTTCTTGATTTATTAACTTTCTCTATAGATAATGTAACAATTTCCGAAATCATGTTACATTATTGTAGAGTTCTGATATATTCTATATGGTTTATAAACTATTAAAAGGTACTAGTCTTTATAGTATACGCGATGCGCGTGTATCTCATATTAATAAATATAAATTTTAAAAGAGTTACATAAATTTTAAATTGAAAATTATTTATGAGTTATTGTAAAAGATATTTTTAACAAAAAGTTATAGGTTTTTAAAAATAATAATTATTTTGTCCTATTTATCTAGTTATTACTCAATTTAGGAAGAAATTTTGCGCTATGTATCTTCCTATAAATATGCAATATAATTAGTGTGCTTTTAATTTAGAACTCATATAGTATATATTTAACTACAATTTTTATATACTTTTACTTATGCAAGGTAACTTTCGTAAAAGTTCAAATATTTACATTAGTGCTCAATTTGATGTGTTTCCATAGAAGTGGTAGAATCTAAATGGAATTTAAATTATTAATATTAAGACTTACTATCTAAGTTTGATTAGGAAGGATTCAATAAATAAAATTTAGTTGATTTTATTTTTAAACCCTCCCAAATTAGGAGGATCTATAATGTTTCCACACTTTTTCTCCAGCGTGACTCGACCTCAGGACCTAACGGTCGTAGGTGGAGGTGCTTACCAACTGAGAAAGTCTCACTTGTCATTTAGTTGATTTCAAAATCCTAAGAATTAGGGAAATGATTAAATATTCCTAGAAAAATAATTAAATAACAATTTTGTTTAGAGTTAAACCTATTATTAAAAGGTAAAAAATACAAATAATATTTTGCTAAGAGACTTCATAATTTTAATATAGTGCTAATTTATGGATACGTGTATTGTGCGTGTACCCCATATCAATAAGTATAGAATTTTGAAACATATATAAATATTTTTAAGATATGTATACTTAACGTGCAATTGTTAAATGTCATTTCTAAAATTCGATGTTGAGTTAAAGAGTATTAATAGTAGATGATAATTTAGTATTTATTAGGACACTTCATTAGCTTTGCAAACACGGAATCCACAATTACATGCCTTTTTAAAATTGTCCATAAAAATCTTAGATAATTTTAAAGTTTTTAATATTAAGCAAGCTATTTGTACTTTTAAATTTTTAAAAATTAGGAATCTTTACCTAAATAAAATATTTAAAAAATATTTAATTACCAGTAAACTTTAGCTAACCTAACTCCTAAATAAAGGAATTTTTATTTTTTTATTATTTTTTATTTTATTTTTAAAACTATTAGAGATGTAAGATGCACAGTTCTTGCATTTCAATTTTCAAAACCATAATAAGAGTCTAAAAAAAAATATGTTTCATTAAACAACTATTGAAAAAGAGCCAAAATTCAGTCTCTTTTTGCTATTGGAGACGTAAGTTGTGCATATCACAATGCTAAATTATACATTTCATATTGTAAAATTCTAAATATTAGGAAATTTATCATGAAAAGGTATTATGGTAATGTTATTGTTAGTTAAGGAAATGATTTATACACGGTAAAGTTATAGTAAAAATTAAAGTCCTAGATATTAAAAATCTTTACATAGTTTAAACAAGGAAAGATTTAATAATAAAATATTTTAATTGATTTTAAAGTACTAAATATTAGGAAAATGATCTAATTACTATTTTGTCCAATAAAGATTCTATTTTTAAAAGATAAAAAAGGCGAACGATATTTCGCTAAGGGGTTTCGTGCTTTTAATATAGTATAGATAGATATAGATTAAAGCATTGAATCTGATATTATAACAAAAGGTCCCCTCTTTTTGGTCACTGAATATTTGTTTTGTATTACAAGTAGTAATCCTATGACATAATTTCCTAATACAAAGCAATAAGTCAGTGGAGTCGATACAAAGTACTACCGGACATTATGCTATTCTACCCAATCATTTTTTATCTTTTTAAAGTAAGTTTTTCAACTTTTTTGGCTAAATTTTCTCATCTTTAAACAATAATACCTTAGCTTCTTCTTCCTAACTAAAAACATTTAAATTGTCCTTATGTACCCAACTTCATCGAACCAAGGCCGAAAATTGAAAATATGATTGTTTACCGACTTTTGTTCTCAAATGTCGTGTCTTGTATTTGCTGCTGCTACTATACCTACTAAAGACAATAAGATGGCTGACACAGAGAAAACCTCCACAATAGAAAAAATATGCAATAAACAGGGAAGGCCAAGTCAAAATTATTGGGAATAAATCCCCACAGTAATAATATTCACAATAATAAAAGTAAAATAATAATATAGCACTGGGATACGGTAATCAACAAGAATAAAAAAGTGATAATGACACTAAGATTTTTACGTGGAAAACTTTTCTGAATAAGGGAAAAAACCATAATCCCTAGAGGAGCAACTGATATCACTATAGCAAGGAATTTTATACTTTGTAGGTCTCAGTAAAATACTCCAAAGAATACTATAATACTCAAAAGAAATAACCCTATTTTGATATTCCCACATCACTACAATATCGCTCACACTCTCTATTTTTCTCACAGACTATTTTCTTATACTATGTCTGTGATGTCTCACTCTTTCTTTCTCTCTTTGTTGGTGTATCTAAAGAAGTGAGAAAGCTCTCCTTTTATAAGGCAAAAGAGTCGTGGGCTCAAAGTATTCTACAATGGGATTAAAATCCTCCTCCACACATTCCAAAACTTGGTCCCCCAAAATGAACAATAGCCAAGTATTGTTATATAGGCACATGCCTATATTGATGGGATGGACCCCACAATCTCCCTCTCTAGTCCCATCTACCTGTAGGGGGTAACACAGGGGCTGCTAATTTGAGTGCATGCCAACAAGTTCTTTGCATAACTCGAACTTGTCTCTTGGTACCACCTTAGTCAGCATATCCGAAGGATTCTCACTTGTATGGATCTTCTTGACCTACATAGATCCATCCTCTAACTTTTCTCGAATCCAGTGATATCTTACGTCGATATGCTTCGTTCTTGCATGATACATGGTGTTTTTGCTCAAATCTATTGAACTTTGACTGTCACAATAGACTCTATATTCCTTCTGGTGCAATCCAAGTTCTTGAAGAAATCGTGTTAGCCATACCTTCTCCTTGCTAGCTTCAGTAGTGGCAATATACTCTGCTTCAGTTGTAGAGAGTGCGACACACTTCTGTAACTTCGACTGCAATGTATAACTCCCCTTAAAAATGTGAACATGTATCTGGTAGCGGATTTACGATTATCAAGATCACCTTCCATATCAGCATCCGTGTAGTCTTTTAAGATTGGATCAGATTCTCCAAAACACAAATAATCTCCTACAATACCTCTTAGGTACCTAAATATGTATGAGCACCTAATTTTTTATCATGTTTGAATTTATTCCCACTCACTACTCACTTTTCCCACTTTCTCCACTCACAACCCACTTTCTCCACTCACAACCCACTTTCCCCACTAACTTCTCACTTTTCCCACTTTCTCCACTCAATACTCCACTCTCCCCCACTCATGTTACCAACCATATGCTCTTTCCCTTCACGTCCCTCTATAAAAAACACACGCACAAATACAAATAGGGAGAGGACAGCCGGAGGAGAGAGCTGTATACACTCTGTATACACCGTATATACATGCAATATACATGGGATATACATAAGAGATACATTGAATATACACTCTATATACACTGGGCAGCGCACAAAACGAATCCCCCCACTGTTAGTCATCTTCTTCAGCTCAAAACTACAGATCTGAAGCAGCTCCAAAATGCCTCAAAAGGGGTCGATGTTAAGTGAGGTATGCGTTCGAACTTCGGCGTGGAGGTTACCATTATCGGGTTCCGCTCGGTCCAAAGATTTTCTTTGATTTTCGCTCTGGTAGTTGGTAGTCGCCGGATTTGGTTGTATGTCGCCTTGACAGAAATTATTATAAAAAAAATTCAGCTTTCAAAGGTCTGTTCCTTTACTTAGCTTTATTTGCAAAGTTTGGCTTATTTACTATTCATTACTTTATACAATTAAAGGTATGCTTTTAGTTATTTGAGTTTGTTGTTGTGCTGTCATCATTTGTGTGAAGATTAAAGTCCTTTCCATCTTTCTTGTTGATGTCCATCCTTTACTGAATTTAAAATATGGTGTCAATTTATTTTTTTAATTTTATCTTTTCATTAGCTTGGATCTGTGAAAGCTTGAGTAAGTATTAATGTTTCTGGAGATCATTTGTGAAAGTTACAATAATATTTCCTTATATATACATAACTACAAAGCTCTTTGGAATTTGCCGTTTGCTTTAATTTAATTAGGGAATATGAGTCAGCAAATTAACTTGTGTTCTTCCTCTTTACGAATTATTGGCTATTTCATTATCTTTTCTTTTATATGTTGTTCTATGAGGATGCTAATTCGCATAGTTATTATTAAACGTCAGTAAGTCTTCTACGTTGAAAATAGCTAGATCTTAACGGGTCATATTTTTTTTTCATTAATATTTTATTATTTTACTTTATGAGTCGTTCCAGTTGGAATTGGAAAATTGATATGGTAAAGTTGAGTTCATACGTTTCTTGTTAGTGATTCTTTAGTATTAATGGGTTTGGGATTAACTGTTGATGAAATGTTTCAATAAAGTAAATAGAGTATTTGCTTTCCTTCTTCTTTGGACGATAACGAGAATAAATCATTTTAAGTTTAGTACTTGCAGCTAGTTTCTTTTTCATGTCTTTAATTAATCATACTTTAAAAATTAATAGGAACATTATCAAGCTCTTAACACAAAAATAAACATCCATAATCCATAAGTCATTCAATAATCTCAAAGTAGTCTAGAAAAATAATTCATGAATATCCGTAGTTTGTTTAGTTGAGTAAAGCCTTTTGGAATAATTTGAGACGTGCCATGGCAAATAAAAATCTTAAAATGTTTGGCCCTCATTTAATTGACATTTTATCCTTAGAAATCTAGGCGCGCCATTTAGCGAATTTTCATGGCCCTCTCAAAAGTTGCAAACGCGCAATTGCTTTAAGCGCGTTAGTTAAATAATTTACCTTCCTAAACTCGGGTACGCATTTATGTGACCCAAATCTAAATCTCAACGATGTTAAAATATGTCAAAGGCCATGGGTGCATTTATGTGACGTGGTTTTAGACGTGTTTTAATAACGTTGCAATTTTCTCTAAAATATGAATAAAAGCGGTTAAACTCAAATTTGCACATAAGTTTATAATTGTTTAAAATTAGATAATTAAGCCGAATATAACGGTTGAGCGACCGTGCTAGAACCACGGAACTCGGGAATGCCTAACACCTTCTCTCGGGTTAACAGAATTTCTTACCCGGATTTCTAGTTCGCGGACTGTTAAACAGAGTCAATCTTTTCCTTGATTCGGGATTCAACCGGTGACTTGGGATACCATAAATCTCCCAAGTGGTGACTCCGAATCTTAATAATAAATCTCGTTTCGATTGTCCTTTTATTGGAAAAACTCCCTTTATTATACTCCCTTCCCGGGGTATAGTGAAAAATGAAGGTGTGACAATATCCACTTGACTGTTTCCCTATATTCTTTTAAGGATTTTCAAGGAACCTGCTAACAACACCAACTGTATGCGCTGCGCAATATCAGGTCTGGTGCATACCATTGCATACATCAAGCTTCTGGCTGCTGAAGAATAAGGAACTCTGCCATGTTCCCTTTCTCTTCCATTGTTATAGGACACATCTTCTTGCTCAACCTCATATGACCAACAAAAGGTGTGCTGACTGGCTTAGCATTTTTCATGTTGAATTGTTTCAGTACACATTCAATGTACTTCTCCTGAGATAGCCACAACTTTTTGCTTGTTCGCTCTCGAACTATCTTCATCCCCAAAATTTGTTGTGATGGGCCCAAATCCTTCATATCAAATGACTTGGACAAATCTCCCTTTAAATTTGCAATTAGCTCTTTGTGTTGTCCTACAATCAACATGTCATCCACATACAACAATAATATAATAAAGTTGTTATCAGAGAATCTTTTGAAGTATACACATGGATCAGAATATGTCTTTATGTATGTTTGACTTTTCATGAATGAGTCAAACTTCATATACCATTGCCTTGGTGCATGCTTCAACCCATAAAGACTCTTATCCACTTTGCATACCATGTGTTTCTTTCCAGCTACTTCAAATCCTTCTGGTTGCTCCATATAAATCTCCTCTTCCAGATCTCCATGAAGAAATACAGTTTTCACATTCAACTTCTCCACTTGAAGATCTAGGCTAGCTTCTAAGCTCAAGATTGTACGAAATAGAAGTCATTTTGACAACAAATGAGGAAATTTTATCAAAATCAATACCTTTCTTCTGTTCAAAGCTTTTAACCACCAATAGAGCTTTGTATCTAGAGCTGTCAAAATAGGCTAGCCCAGCCCAAGCCTCGTGCGCTTTTAAATTTGGTGATCTAGGGCGGGCCGGACCTCCATCTATATGGGCCTTAAAATTTCCAGCCCAGCCCAACCCTAAGAGGGTCGCGGGCTAGGACAGGCCGACCCTTCAATTTTTTTAGAAAAAAATATTTCTCCAAATTTTTACATTTTTTTGTGATATAATCTCTGATCGTATGAACGACTTCTATTTATTTAGAGTATACAAGAATCTTGATATTTGACAAGGAATCTCGTAATTAAAATACAAATTCTCTATATCTCTAGCTCTTTTTTTTTTAACGTTACATGAATATTTTTTAGTACTTTTCTTTCACTTTCCTTTTGAGGAATTACTTCAATAAGTATATATGTTAAAGGTTTTTAATTTAGGTTTAACATTATTTTTCTATTTCATCATTATAGTCCATGAAAATTTTAAAATTCATGATATTTGCTAGTATTGTCAATAATTTTTGGGTATTAAAACTTAACCTTTTTCTATACTGAAGAGCAATTTAATAATTAATAATATATTAAAGTAACCAAACTGATCATTGACCACTTAAAATAATATTTTCTTTTGAAAAAAATATAATTGGCCACTTAAACTTTCCTAGTTCGTTGTTAATTAAGCAAAAGAAAAACTAATTATGTCATACTACATGCATATCAAAAATATAAATTCTAGTTGATATGGAAGGGTAAATGAGCAATCTAATATTGAAAAATGGGGATTATAGTTAATATTTTTTACTTTTTTTTAAATATTTAAATTTGAATATAATTATTTGTTGGCCTACGGGCCGGCCCAGGCCCAGCCTCGATCAAGCCTCAAGGGCCAGTGGGCTGACTTGGACCAGGCTTATAAGTCTCCGTTTTAAATGGGCTAAAAATCCCAACCCAGCCCTACCCAAGTAGCGGGCTGGGTTGGGATGGCCTCACAGGCCAAGCTCATTTTTACGGCTCTATTTATATCTGACCAGCTTGCCATTTCCATCTTTCTTGAGTTTAAAGACCCATTTGCATTTGAGTGGTCTTTTACCCTTTGGAAGTTCAACCAGTTTGTACGTGCCATTTTTCTTTAGAGATTCCATCTCTTCTTGCATGGCTTTCATCCACTAGTTCTTTTCTAGATGGGACAACACCTCCTTAAGACTTTCTGGCTACCTCTCATCACTAATGAGGACATACTCTGTGGAAGGGTACCTGCATGACTCTCCCCTTGGCCTTTCTGATCTCCTCAGAGGTTGAGGTTGTTATTCTCCCTGAGTGGGGTACTCCACTTGCTCGACATCATCATCAAGTTGCCCCCACTGCTCAATAACCTCACCAGGTTGCTCCCCCTACTCGACAACCTCGTTGGTCGTACTTTCTGCACTTGTAGGATAGTTAGAAGTAGAAGGAATGGTAACAAGGTTAGGGATTATACCATTCTTTGCCTTCTCTGACTGGTCATTTGCAGTTCCAACTTCACTTTCTCAAAAGACTACATATCTGCTTCTGATGACCTTCTTCTTTACAGGATCCCACAATCTGTAACCGAAGTCTTCATCTCCATATCTGATGAATATGCAGGGAACAGATTTATCATCCAGATTTGTTGTAACACTCCTCAAAGCTATAAAAGTTTCAAGACACGCTAAATATAAAATTTAAGTATTAATTTTTTTAATCTCATATTATACTTCTATTACGGATTTAAACCATTGTGATTGATTTTGAG
Source organism: Nicotiana glauca (assembly GCA_026770625.1). NCBI lineage: Eukaryota > Viridiplantae > Streptophyta > Magnoliopsida > Solanales > Solanaceae > Nicotiana > Nicotiana glauca. The sequence goes on from MU733223.1 coordinate 36,432, forward strand.
TTACTTCTGTACTTATAAAGAATTGGATATGCAATTTGGGGAATTATTAATAATTTTTAATATTATTAATTATTAAAAAGTGTGTAACATTAATTATTAGTTAATTCAAAAAAATATTACCCTAAGGCCCATAAAAGGGTTATTGTAAACAAAGGCTTAAAGCCTTATACAAGTAAAGGAAAGAAAAAAAAGATAAGAGAAAAACAATTAAGCAAAAGAGAGTCACGTGACTCAAGTTAAAAGGTTTGAAGGGAACAAAGAAAAGGGCTTATGCCTTAGAGATAAAAAACAGAGAACATACGCACGGAAACGAGATGCAGTAGAAATTTTACAAAAAAATTATAGGGTTCTTCACAATTCACTAATTCTTGAACTAAGAATCAATTGTTTGACGGGTATAAATTGGACTGGAGTCTACGTATTGGCTCGAGAAGTTTGAGGTGAGTTGATATAACCCTTTACCAAAGTGGTTTAACTCACAAAAGTATGCATACAAGGTGTTTGATGAATTGGATAAAAGAGTGAATATGTGCTTAATTGAAGTGAGTGAGTTCCTATTAGCTTAGAATTATTTTGATATATGTGCATACATTTTTAGATTTTTGTGTTATTCTTATATGCCATTTTCATGTTGAAAATTCATGAAAAAGCAAATTTAGAAATAGTTTTGAATGTTTATTTCATTCTTATTCCATACCTTACATTCAATTTTTTTTAGAATAAGTATGTTCGAACGATTTAGACTTGAAAAGTCACAAGAAGGAGTTTTAGAAAGAAAAGATTTTTGGGAGTATCCTTTATTTTGAGAAGGGGTCCTCGTCCAGGCCGAGGGTCCTGACCAAGGCGTTGACTTCCTGAAACTACTTGTGCCAAAGTAGGGAGCACACGAGCCGAGGGTCTCGTTGCTGAGAAATTACTTTGTCATGCTAAGATATGATACATGAGCGCTAAGAACCATGAAGCGAGTGGCACCTCGTGGATTGGGCCTACTCGATCAGGTTGGGATCGAACCCGTGCCGATCACACGGTGACTAAGACAGAATTAAGTCAGGATAGTTGGAACTCCCAAAGTATAAAGTGAAGTATTTTTCTTAAAAAGAAAGAAAAAAAAGGAAAAGAATTTCTTTTAGAATATTCATAACTGCTATTATGCAATTATTTAGGATTATTCTTATAAGCTTTATGTTTTACATGCATTTAGAACTCGTGCTCATAATATATATGTTAAAGTTTCGCCCCTTGTTGTTGAGATTCACTGAGTACAATGGATGGTACTGACGTTCTCTTTTGGGAACCTACGTTGGTCTGCGGTACAACGTAGGAACCGGATTTGCAGGCTAGCAGGCTACGAGTTAGGACTTCCTTCGCTTCCAGTGCTATTGGTGAGCTTCACTTTTGTTCGTGGAGTATTCCTTAGAGTCATCTTTATTTAGTTATTTCTTTGTTACTTAGAGAACTGACCAGGAAATCTCATGTCCTGAGCAATGCATTAGTTTATCAGTAGAGGCTTCATAGACATAGTTATTGGGTTGAGATTCAGATATTATTTTATAATAACTTAGTAGTAATTCAGTAGATCTACGAATAAAGTTTTGTAGTTGATTTATTTAAATATTTAAATTAATCAAAAGTATTTGGTTAAAGTATTGCTTTGTTGCATATAAAGTTTGGAGTTATAATAGGTTTGATAAGCAGAGATGGTTCGCTCGGTCATGTTTAGTGATCGAGTGCCGGTCTCGGCTTGTTCAGAAAATGGGTTGTAACACTCCTCAAAGCTATAAAAGTTTCAAGACACGCTAAACATAAAATTTAAATATTAATTTTTTTATCTCAAATTATACTTCTATTACAGATTTAAACCATTGTGATTGATTTTGAGTTACTTCTGTACTTATAAAGAATTGGATATGCAATTTGGGGAATTATTACTAATTTTTAATATTATTAATTATTAAAAAGTGTGTAAAATTAATTATTATTTAATTCAAAAAAAAACATTAACCTATGGCCCATAAAAGGGTTGTTGTAAACAAAGGCTTAAAGCCTTATACAAGTAAAGGAAAAAAAAAGATAAGAGAAAAACAATTAAGCAAAAGAGAGTCGCGTGACTCAAGTTAAAAGGTTTGAAGGGAACAAAGAAAAGGGCTTATGCCTTAGAGATCAAAAACAGAGAACAGACGCACGGAAACGAGAGGCAGTAGAAATTTCACAAAAAAATTATAGGGTTCTTCACAATTCACTAATTCTTGAACTCAGAATCAATTGTTTGACGGTTATAAATTGGACTGGAGTCTACGTATTGGCTCGAGAAGTTTGAGGTGAGTTGATATAACCCTTTACCAAAGTGGTTTAACTCACAAAAGTATGTGTGAGCACGTAATTTTTGCCTCACATGAATTACTCCCACAGAATCAAAACAAAAATTATCTGTTTTATTATGTGTATTTTTGTGAATTTTTTGTGATATTTTTGGTAATTGCTTGCGCTTGTATGTGCGTGATTATGTGTGTTTAAATTAATAAAAATACAAAAATATGTTGCATTTACATTTATGATTAATTAAGTGTGTTCGTTTTATAAAAAATTGAAAATCACAAAAAATAGCGTACTTGGCATTTTAGTGTTTAGTTTCAAATTTTATGATTTTTTTCTTTTAATTTGGTGTTTAATTATTTATGGTGATTATTACTTAGAGTTAAATGGTATTTTATAAGATAATTTTTGCTTATAATTTAATTAGGATTTTAGTTTTGATTTTAGGAAATAAAAGAAAAGGAAAAGAAATGAAGGAAGTCAGAATTGGGCTAAAAATTCCCTGGCCCTAGCGTTCAAACCCCTGAAACCCAACAATACAGCCCAAATTTTCCCATACCTGGTCCAAAATAGCTCGGTCCCTGAGACATTAAAATGACGTAGTATGGTGATAATACTACGTCGTTTCAATGTCAACAAATCTCAGCCATTCATCCTTTCCCCATCCAACGGTTCGTAATCTTCCCCATCACCCGTATCCAGCCCGATCCGCTTAACACCCAAATGGACCCGATCCCCACTTAAAAGAAACGATGTCGTTTCTATGTTATGTTTGATCCAGTCCGTTGATTTTAATTAATCCAACGGACTGGATCGAGTCCTTCATCTAGTATATATTCCTAGACTAGACCCTCCCCCTTCAGACCCCCCCCGGTCCCTCTTCGTCTCCCAAAACTGAGAACCAAACAACCCCTGAAGAACCCTAGCCGCCCTCGTACCCCTTCGCCTGAACGACCTGCGGCAACGATGCCGATGGCCATGAAAATAACACCCCTTGACCATGTGACCCCCCTCAGTCCAAATACGTATTCCGTTAAACTGGAATCGTCACGAACCGTCTCGAATCTTCAATCGAAGATTCGAGCAAAAAACCCTAGGTCGTCCAATCCACCCCAAAATCACACCAGCTATCCACTAGACCATCCTCACCCCTAATCATTAACCAATCTGGTCCAAATCCGAGTACTCATCAAATGACGGATCTAGGGTTCAGGGTTTCGAGACTGCTTCGAAGTCGTCAGGGTCAAGTTGGTTTCTAGTTAGTATTATAGGCCTGTTTCTGACGAAATAGGCATATAATACCAACTGGAAATCGACTTCGAAGAGCATGTCGTTTGGAATCCGAAAAATCAGTAAGCTCTCTTGAATACCTTCTTTTTCTTTTTCTATTTATATGTTCGTTTGTTTGTGTTAAGTTTTAATTAGCTTTTCTTAGGTTGTTAAGTTTTAATTAGCTTTTCTTAGGTTTTAAGTTTAAATTAATTATAGGTTCTTAATCCGCCTCTCTTTCTGATTTTTGTGAGATTAATACTCCAATGTTCGTCTGAATAGTTCAATCGATTATTCGTTTGCCTAAAATAGGTTTGTATTTCATCTTTTGTTTATTGCTTTTCTTCCTATCCATTGGATCTTTTATTTGGTCCAAGTTTTTTGATTATTGATAATTATATATATAATTTGTGTAATCGATTGAATAAGTGTCGTAGAATAGTTTGTTATGCTTGAAAGTTAGATTAACATGATAGTAGTCTAATTTTTTGGTTCATTTCAGTAGGTTTCCGTTTGATTCTATTTTCTCTATTAGTTTTGCTCAGTAAATTCATCTTCTACTCTTTTCTTATTGTTGTTTAAGTTCGAATGTTTCATGTGAACCTTGTATCTTGTTTCTTCTTTGCTTCTCTGAATAAATAGAATCAGTCAGTGTTAGTAAGTTTGTATAAAAACTGTAGTTATTCCCGCAATTGAACTGCTGATTAAGTGTGATGAATTAAATCCCAAATGTTTTGGTCTGACTGAATCCAACCTCATTGAGTTACCCTAGTATGATTGATTAGGGATTAACCTAGTCATTTAATTAGATGAATTTGGTTATAGCTGATGGGTAGTGATTTCAGGGGTGTTTTCATTAGTTCCAGGGCATTAGGAAGGGTAGTTTGGGAATAGAAAACTTGCTGAAGTGTTAAGTTGAGTGTTCTGTCCACTAAGTTAATATAATATTAAAGCTAATGTATTGTTTAATAAATGTGGGGAACAAGACATAATGGTGTTGGCAAGTTTTAAGGGTAAATAATTATAGGCTGCCCACACACACTTTGAATTAAAAATAGAACAAGGCATACTCTAGTGGGGTTCAGGGACTATCATGGGCAAAGAATGGTTTTAATAATGGTTTTAAGAAGCTAGCAGGTCTTTTTTGGATATAAATAGGAGGCATACAGATCATTTTAAAAAGGAAAATCTTAGGGACAGTGGGAGAGAGCACTTCTTCAAGCTTTTGAACGAGTTTTGTTACAATATTTTGGGGAGAGGATTTAAAGTAAGTTCTGGTCCTTCCTTTGGTTTTTGGAAATCTTCTTTCAAAGGTCACACTTGCAAGAATAGAAAAAGAAGTAATCAGTTGTCTTAGAAGTTCTCTTTTTCAGTCTAAGACGGCATTTTAAAAGCTTAGGACCAGTCTGTTCGAATGTATTAGTGGGCACTGTTTCATTGGAATTTTGGTCCAATGACAAATTTTGGTTTAATTCAAGTTCTACCTTGGGGTGTTTGTATTGCTGTTGGTTTCCAATTGGTGCTGGTTCATTTCTGGACTGTCATTCCTCTTCCTTGTTTGCTGCTGGTTGTTTGCTGTCATTTGCTGTGTTGCACTGCTGCTGACTTCTTCTTTATTCCTTTGTTCACTCCAATCCAGGTACACAACTGAGTTCAATTTGATGTAGCCTGAAGATGTGAATATGAAATGAAAGTGTTTGGTCCCCCTAATTATTTGGTGTTGTATCTGTAGTTCAGTAGATATAGATGATAAGCAGTCGTATAGTCCAATTTGATCTATAACTTAATGAAATGTAAACTGTGAAGTTTGTACCTAATTTGGACTGTTTAAAGCTGTTAATTCATGTTCATTAGTGGTAGATTTAGTATAGTTTAGTACTGATCTCAGTTAACATTGAGTTAAAAATCAAATACCAGTAGTGTTTAGACTTAGAATTAATTCAGAAGTCTACCTGTGGTACTCAGTCCGATTTCAGGTTAAGTGTGCTTTTAAAGTAGCCACACATGTTAGTATTTGATGTCCTCTCCTTTATTCGTTAAGTTCACTATTTCGATACGTGAACAAATAATTGCCGGTTAGTGGTTAATATCAATAGTTTACTTGAATTTGGATCTTTTAACTTATTCATGAATGTTAGCAGGATCAAATAACCAAGTCGTTTAGTATAAAGTTAGATCCAACATTTAGTGGAATTTAAGGATTCATCGTCAATTAAACAAA
>MU733223.1:53744-71751 GCA_026770625.1 Nicotiana glauca
TTTTCTTCTTTTCTCTTTCTGAACAGTTCTCTTTATACTGGTTCTAATGACATGGCATGCACAACGGATCTTCAACCTAGTCTAAAAAATCAATCTGATTCCAAATTAATTGTACAAGAAGTCGATTATGACGATGAATCGGAATACGATGAGGATGAAGCCTTTGAAGAGATAAACAGAGAATTAAGCCAGTTCGAAGAGAAACCCAAGCCCAATTTGAATGACACTGAAGCTGTCAATCTAGGGGATGCGAATGACATCAGGGAAACTAAGATAAGCATCCACATTGAGCCAAACATAAGGGAAGAGCTAATCAAAACACTTATGGAATTCAAAGATGTTTTTGCATGGTCATATGATGACATGCCAGGATTAAGCACCGATCTAGTGGTTCACAAATTGCCCACTAACCCGGCATGCCCTCCCGTCAAGCAGAAATTGAGGAAGTTCAAGACAGACATGAGTGTGAAGATTAAAGAAGAAGTAACCAAGCAGCTGCAAGCAAAGGTTATTCGCATCACCCGATATCCTGATTGGTTAGCTAATGTGGTGCCAGTGCCAAAGAAAGATGGGAAGATCAGAGTATGTGTCGATTACCGCAATTTGAACAGGGCAAGCCCAAAGGATAACTTTCCATTACCCAACATCCATATTTTGATCGACAATTATGCCGGACGTGAGATCGGGTCTTTTGTGGATTTTATGCTAGGTATCATCAGATCCTGATGGATGAAGAAGATGCGGAAAAGACGGCTTTCATTACGCCGTGAGGGACTTATTTCTACCGAGTAATGCCGTTTGGCTTGAAGAACGTTGGGGCAACGTACATGAGAGCAATGACTACTGTGTTTCATGACATGATACACAAAGAGATTGAGGTGTACGTGGATGATGTGATCATACAATCCAAGCGTCAGGAAGACCACGTAGCAGACCTAAGGAAGTTCTTCCAAAGACTTAGAAAGTACGATATTAAGCTCAACCCAGCCAAATATGCATTCGGTGTTCCATCTGGGAAGCTGTTGGGATTCATTGTCAGTCGACGAGGCATTGAGTTGGACCCGTCAAAGATCAAATCCATCCAAGAATTGCCACCACCGAAGAACAAAACAGAAGTAATGAGTTTGTTGGGAAGGTTGAATTATATCAACAGGTTCATCGCTCAACTCACGGCGACTTGTGAACCCATTTTTCGGCTATTGAAGGAAGATGCTGCGGTAGAATGGACGGCAGAATGTCAGGAAGCATTTGACCAAATCAAGGGGTATCTATCAAATCCACCCGTATTGGTTCCACCCGAGTTGGGAAGACCATTGATTCTCTATCTAACGGTCCTGGAGAATTCGTTTGGTTGCATACTGGGGCAACACGGCATTACAGGAAGGAAGGAGCAAGCCATATATTATCTCAGCAAGAAGTTTACAGTATATGAGGTTAAGTACACTCAACTTGAGAAGATGTGTAGTGCCCTAACTTGGGTGGCACAAAAGCTGAAACATTATCTGTCATCATACACTAATTATCTCATTTCGCGCTTGGATACACTGAAGTATATTTTCCAGAAGCCTATGCCCACAGGGAGGTTAGCAAAATGGAAGATATTACTCACGGAATTCGACATCGTCTATGTGATGAGGACTGCCATGAAGGCCCAAGCATTGCCAGATCACTTAGCTGAGAATCCTGTTGATGAAGAATACGAGCCTTTAAGGACATATTTTCCTGATGAAGAAGTGTTGCATATAGATGAGTTAGAATCGACCGAGCAACCAAGATGGAAGCTGTTCTCTGATGGAGCCGCAAATGCGAAAGGAGTGGGAATAGGAGCGGTACTCATTTCTGAAATAGTATATCATTATCCTGTTACGGCTCAGCTGCGTTTCTATTGTACCAACAACATGGATGAGTATGAGGCATGCATTTTGGGCCTACGGTTAGCCGCAAATATGGATGTCCAGGACGTCTTGGTCTTGGAAGACTCGGACCTCTTGGTGCGTTAGATTCAAGGTGAATGGGAAACACGGGATTTGAAGCTTATACCATATCGACAATGTTTGCACGATCTGAGCAAGCGGTTTCAATCAGTGGAGTTCAGACACATCCCAAGAGTTCACAATGAGGTTGCCGATGCTTTGGCCACTTTAGCATCGATGTTGCACCACCCAGACAAAATTCATGTTGACCCGTTGCATATTCAGGTTCGTGATCAGCATGCCTATTGCAACATGGTAGAGGAAGAAATGGATGGCGAGCCATGGTTCTATGATGTCAAAGAATACCTCAGGATGGGGATATACCCGGAGCAGGCCACCGGAGATCAAAAAAGAGCCATTCGGCGATTGGCAAATGGATTTTTCCTCAGTAGAGGACTACTGTTCAAAAGAACCCCAGATCTAGGTTTACTGAGATGTATAGATGCTGGTCAAGCCACGACAGTGATGACAGAGGTACACGCTGGAGTTTATGGGCCACATATGAGTGGATATGTATTGGAAAAGAAGATTCTTCGAGCAGGGTATTATTGGCTCACTATGGAGTGTGATTGTATCAGTTTCATGCGAAAATGCCATCAGTGTCAGATACACGGAGATCTGATTCATTCTTCGCCAACAGAATTGCATACATGGCCATTTGTCGCATGGGGCATGGATTTCATTGCACCTATTGAGCCGGCTGCTTCCAACGGTCATAGGTTTATTCTGGTAACCATCGATTATTTCACTAAGTGGGTTGAGGATAAGACTTTTAAGTCGGTAACCAAGAAGGCAGTGGTGGATTTTGTTCATTCCCATATCATCTGTAGATTTGGGATCCCAAAGGTGATCATCACGGACAATGGTGCTAATCTTAACAGTAGTTTGATGAAAGAAGTCTGTCAACAGTTCAAGATTACACACCGTAATTCCACCCCGTATCGTCCTAAGGCGAATGGCGCGGTTGAGGCAGCCAACAAGAACATAAAGAAGATATTGAGGAAGATGGTATAAGGATCTAGGCAATGGCATGAAAAGCTACCATTTGCATTATTGGGTTATCGCACTACTGTTCGTACTTCAGTAGGTGCAACTCCTTATTCGTTGGTATACGGAACTGAAGCAGTGATACCAGCAGAGGTTGAAATTTCACCCCTTCTGATAGTCGCTGAGGCCGGGATTGATGATGATGAATGGGTCAAAGCCCGATTGGAGCAGTTGAGCTTAATTGATGAAAAGAGATTGGCAGCAGTATGTCATGGACAATTGTATCAAAAGAGAATGGCAAGAGCGTACAACAAGAAGGTGCGTCCCAGGAAATTTGAAGTGGCACAGCAGGTGCTGAAACGAGTCTTGCCACATCAGGCCGAAGCAAAGGGCAAGTTCGCCCCGAATTGGCAAGGGTCGTTTATTGTGACCAGAGTGTTATCCAATGGCGCTTTATGTTTGACAGATGTCGAGGGGAGATGCATCGACATGGCGATCAATTCTGACGCAGTCAAGAGATATTATGTGTAATTTATTTGATTGTAATTGATGTTTGTCTGTTTGCTTGTACTTGGCATTTATAGGAGAATGAAATGACGAAGGCAATTCTTTCTTCTATCCAAACACTTTAACCTTTGCTTCCCCTTTGAGCCTTATTTATTCTTTCATACCCCTCTCTTGGAATCACTAACAAAAATGAAAAAAAAAAGAATAAAAGAAAGAAAGGAAAAGAAAAAATAATAATAACAAAAACAAAAAGGAAAGTCACAAGAAATACAAAGGAATCAGCGAACTACGTTCGACCTGATTCCTCAAAGAGGATACGTAGGCGCCTCACGGCTCGATCAAAGTGTAATAAAAATCAAAAAATCCCCCAAGCAAGAAAACTGGGGCAGAAGTTATGTTTTAAAAATTTTTGGGAAAAGTTTGATTCCAAGAGTTGTAATGTTTTACCCATCGAAGTTATTTCGAATTTTTGATATCCTTTTCTTTTATCCCCGCACAAAAAACCATGTTGATGTCCAAAAAGGACCTCCCGATCAGTATCTGAGAGGTGACAAGCCAGGAAAATGAAAGCCGAGAGTAACACATTGATCCCCGACTGAATGAGGGTCATGAGCTGAAGGAATTGATAGCCAAAAGAATCCCCTGTGGAGAGAATCTTATCAGTAACACTCCAATCCCCAGCGGAGAAAGAAAAATAAAATGAGAGAGTCTTATCGGTGAAAACTTTTACAGGCATCATAAGGCGACGAACGCTGAGAGAAACAAAACGAGAGAGTCTTACGGTGAAAACCTTCACGGGCACCATGAGGCGGCGGGAGCTAAGAGAAATAAGAGAGTCTTATTAGTGAAAACCCCTCGAAGGGCACTATGAGGCGACAAGATATGAGTGGCAGAAAGAATCCGCATTCGGCAAAGATTGGGTACCTGTTTATCCCCAGCAAAATGAGGACGTCAGAAAGATTGATTGATACAAATATACTGGGTTGATTAATCTGGAATACACGACATGATCGTTGGGATCGGTTATACCGTTCAGATAAGTCCCTTTTCTTTTCTTTTTCCTAGCATTTGTTCAGAAAGATTTCTTCTTTTCTATCTTTTTGAAGTCATTACTTTTTCTTCGTTTAAAGACTTTTTCTCCAACAGTTTGTTTTTTAGAAGGATTTTTCAGAGCTTACTACCAGTCGCCAAAATGGTGCAAAGCAAAATGTAAATAAGACAGGCCAACGATAAGGCGATAAAACGAAAAGGAGTTTGTTACAAGACCAAGTGGTGAATTGGTCTAGAATTTCATGGAAAGTATGGAGGAAAACAGAAAAAAAAAACAAGTTGAGAAAATTGTGGACCAAATTCCAAGAGGGTCCCCAGCGGATCATCTAGATGCAGGAGCATCCCCGATAGATTTTCGACCAAGCTCCAAGAGGGTCGGACAACACAAAGTGGGGAAGTAAGAAAAGGAAATATCATCCCTAGCAAATAACATCATTCCCCAACAAGTTTTGGAAACGCAGAGCAGGAAAAAGGAAAGGGAAAAACGATCCCCAGCAGAAGTGGCACGACCCCTCACCATGTTTTAAACTAACAATTTTTCTTTGATTTGAAGCAGGAAATGGAAATGTTATTGACGGCGGAAAGGCATGCCACAAAGAAGATCACCAAAATCGGGACAGAAAATTCTCTGCCATTGTTGAAAATTTTCTCGAAGGAACAAGGAAATCAATGCAAGTTAAAAAGGAAAGCAATTTCGAAGAAAGTTCGAAGAAAGAAAGGTGTGAGGAGGCAAGGAAAGAACAATGCCGATAAATACAATTGTCGCATTCGGGAGCCCGCCCGTAGAACGGAGGTGTTATTTTTCAGTTGTTGCATTCGGGAGCCCGCCCGTAGAACGGAGGTGTTACTTTTAAGTTGTTGCATTCGGGAGCCCGCCCGTAGAACGGAGGTGTTACTTTTAAGTTGTTGCATTCGGGAGCCCGCCCGTAGAACGGAGGTGTTACTTTTAAGTTGTTGCATTCGGGAGCCCGCCCGTAGAACGGAGGTGTTACTTTTAAGTTGTTGCATTCGGGAGCCCGCCCGTAGAACGGAGGTGTTACTTTTAAGTTGTTGCATTCGGGAGCCCGCCCGTAGAACGGAGGTGTTACTTTTAAGTTGTTGCATTCGGGAGCCCGCCCGTAGAACGGAGGTGTTACTTTTAAGTTGTTGCATTCGGGAGCCCGCCCGTAGAACGGAGGTGTTACTTTTAAGTTGTTGCATTCGGGAGCCCGCCCGTAGAACGGAGGTGTTACTTTTAAGTTGTTGCATTCGGGAGCCCGCCCGTAGAACGGAGGTGTTACTTTTAAGTTGTTGCATTCGGGAGCCCGCCCGTAGAACGGAGGTGTTACTTTTAAGTTGTTGCATTCGGGAGCCCGCCCGTAGAACGGAGGTGTTACTTTTAAGTTGTTGCATTCGGGAGCCCGCCCGTAGAACGGAGGTGTTACTTTTAAGTTGTTGCATTCGGGAGCCCGCCCGTAGAACGGAGGTGTTACTTTTAAGTTGTTGCATTCGGGAGCCCGCCCGTAGAACGGAGGTGTTACTTTTAAGTTGTTGCATTCGGGAGCCCGCCCGTAGAACGGAGGTGTTACTTTTAAGTTGTTGCATTCGGGAGCCCGCCCGTAGAACGGAGGTGTTACTTTTAAGTTGTTGCATTCGGGAGCCCGCCCGTAGAACGGAGGTGTTACTTTTAAGTTGTTGCATTCGGGAGCCCGCCCGTAGAACGGAGGTGTTACTTTTAAGTTGTTGCATTCGGGAGCCCGCCCGTAGAACGGAGGTGTTACTTTTAAGTTGTTGCATTCGGGAGCCCGCCCGTAGAACGGAGGTGTTACTTTTAAGTTGTTGCAGTCGGGAGCCCGCCCGTAGAACGGAGGTGTTACTTTTAAGTTGTTGCATTCGGGAGCCCGCCCGTAGAACGGAGGTGTTACTTTTCAGTTGTTGCATTCGGGAGCCCGCCCGTAGAACGAAGGTGTTACTTTTCAGTTATTACATTCAGGAGCCCGCCCGTAGAACGGAGGTGTTACTTTTCAGTTGTTGCATTCAGGAGCCATCCCGTAGAACGGAGGTGTTACTTTTCAAGTTTGAAGATTGAAGATGGGATCCCGCCCGTATAACAGAGGAATACATTTCAAGTTGAAGTCAGTAAAGCGGAGGATTACAGTAAGATCCCCAGCATAAGTTCAAGTTCGGCAATGAAGAAAGGCCGACAATGTCAAGACAGAAATAAAGAAACATCAGAGGAAGCAAGCCAACAAAAAAACAAGGCGGCAAGAGCAAACCTAAAAATTTTGATAAGGTTTTGCAATTCATAGACCAGTTTAGTCTAGTTTCTTATTTTTCGTCTTAGCCTGGAGTAATAAGGAGGTCAGTAAGCAGTAGCAGCAACAGCAACAGCAGTAACAACAAGATCACAGCTTCATGGTAGTCCCAGCTACCAAAACTTCCTGAACTATAATGACCTGATTCCTTTTTAGCCAAGGATATGTAGGAAACCTTTTGAAGCATAGATTCGGTCAAATCTTTCAAAATGCTTTACACGGAGTACTCAAACGGGCAAAAATCGCTCATATCCGCTCATTTTGTCTTTGCACGAAAACTCTTCGTGTTTACGGGAAAAGAGGGCCAGCTGTGAGCACGTAATTTTTGCCTCACATGAATTACTCCCACAGAATCAAAACAAAAATTGTTTGTTTTATTATGTGTATTTTTGTGAATTTTTCGTGATATTTTTGGTAATTGCTTGCGTTTGTATGTGCGTGATTATGTGTGTTTAAATTAATGAAAATACAAAAATATGTTGCATTTACATTTAAGAATAATTAAGCGAGTGTTCGTTTTATAAAAAATTGAAAAATCACAAAAAATAGCGTACTTGGCATTTAATTGTTTAGTTTCAAATTTTATGATTTTTTTCTTTTAATTTGGTGTTTAATTATTTATGGTGATTATTACTTAGAGTTAAATGGTATTTTATAAGATAATTTTTGCTTATAGTTTAATTAGGATTTTAGTTTTGATTTTAGGAAATAAAAGAAAAGGAAAAGAAATGAAGGAAGTCGGAATTGGGCTAAAAATTCCCTGGCCCAAACGTTCAAACCCCTGAAACCCAACAATCCAGCCCAAATTTGCACATACCCGGTCCAAAATGGCTCGGTCCCTGAGACATTAAAACGACGTAGTATGGTGATAATACTAAGTCATTTCAATGTCAATAAATCTCAGCCATTCATCCTTTCCCCATCCAACGGTTCGTAATCTTCCCCATCACCCGTATCCAGCCCGATCCGCTTTACACCCAAATGGACCCGATCCTCACTTAAAAGAAACAATGTCGTTTCTATGTTATGTTTGATCCAGTCCGTTGATTTTAATTAATCCAACGGACTGGATCGAGTCCTTCATCTAGTTATATTCCTAGACTAGACCATGCCCCCCTTCAGACCCCCCAGTCCCTCTTCATCTCCCAAAACTGAGAACCAAACAACCCCTGAAGAACCCTAGCCGCCCTCGTACCCCTTTGCCTGAAAGACCGGCGGCAACGATGCCGGTGGCCATGAAAATAACACCCCTTGACCATCTGACCTCCCTCAGTCCAAATACGTATTCCGTTAAACTCGAATCATCACAAACCGTCTCGAATCTTCAATCGAAGATTCGAGCAAAAAACCTAGGTCATCCAATCCACCCCAAAATCACACCAGCTATCCACTAGACCATCCTCACCCCTAATCCTTAACCAATCAGGTCCAAAACTGAGTACTCATCAAATGACGGATCTAGGGTTCAGGGGTTCGAGATTGCTTCGAAGTCGTCAGGGTCAAGTTGGTTTCTAGTTAGTATTATAGGCCTGTTTCTGACGAAATAGGCATATAATACCAGCTGGAAATCGACTTCGAAGAGCATGTCGTTTGGAATCCGAAAAATCAGTAAGCTCTCTTGAATACCTTCTTTTTCTTTTTCTATATATATATATGTTCGTTTGTTTGTGTTAAGTTTTAATTAGCTTTTCTTAGGTTTTAAATTTAAATTAATTATAGGTTCTTAATCCGCCTCTCTTTCTGATTTTTGTGAGATTAATACTCCAATGTTCGTCTGAATAGCTCAATCGATTATTCGTTTGCCTAAAATAGGTTTGTAATTCATCTTTTGTTTATTGCTTTTCTTCCTCCATTAGACCTTTTATTTGGTCCAAGTTTTCCGATTGTTGATAATTATATATATAATTTGTGTAATCGATTGAATAAGCGTCGTAGAATAGTCTGTTATGCTTGAAAGTTAGATTAACATAATAGTAGTCTAATTTTTGGTTTATTTCATTAGGTTTCCGTTTGATTTTGTTTTCTCTATTAGTTTTGCTCAGTAAATTCATCTTCTACTCTTTTCTTATTGTTGTTTAAGTTTGAATGTTTCATGTGAACCTCGTATCTTGTTTCTCCTTTGTCTCTCCGAATAAATAGAATCAGTCAGTGTTAGTAAATTAGTATAAAAACTGTAGTTATTCCCGCAATTGAACTGCTGATTAAGTGTGATGAATTAAATCCCAAATGTTTTGGTCTGACTGAATCCAACCTCATTGAGTTACCCTAGTATGATTGATTAGGGATTAACCTAGTCATTTAATTAGATGAATTTGGTTATAGCTGATGGGTAGTGATTTCAGGGGTGTTTTCATTAGTTCCAGGGCATTAGGGAGGGTAGTTTGGGAATAGAAAACTTGCTGAAGTGTTAAGTTGAGTGTTCTGTCCACTAAGTTAATATAATATTAAAGCTAATGTATTGTTTAATAAATGTGGGGAACAAGACATAATGGTGTTGGCAAGTTTTAAGGGTAAATAATTATAGGCTGCCCACACACACTTTGAATTAAAAATAGAACAAGGCATACTCTAGTGGGGTTCAGGGACTATCATGGGCAAAGAATGGTTTTAATAATGGTTTTAAGAAGCTAGCAGGTCTTTTTTGGATATAAATAGGAGGCATACAGATCATTTTAAAAAGGAAAATCTTAGGGACAGTGGGAGAGAGCACTTCTTCAAGCTTTTGAACGAGTTTTGTTACAATATTTTGGGGAGAGGATTTAAAGTAAGTTCTGGTCCTTCCTTTGGTTTTTGGAAATCTTCTTTCAAAGGTCACACTTGCAAGAATAGAAAAAGAAGTAATCAGTTGTCTTAGAAGTTCTCTTTTTCAGTCTAAGACGACATTTTGAAAGCTTAGGACCAGTCTGTTCGAGTGTATTAGTGGGCAATGTTTCATTGGAATTTTGGTCCAATTTTGGTGTAATTCAAGTGCTACCTTGGGGTGTTTGTATTGCTGTTGGTTTCCAATTGGTCCTGGTTCATTTCTGGACTGTCATTCCTCTTCCTTGTTTGTTGCTGGTTGTTTGCTGTCATTTGTTGTGTTGCACTGCTGTTGACTACTTCTTTATTCCTTTGTTCACTCTAATCCAGGTACACAATTGAGTTCAATTTGATGTAGCATGAAGATGTGAATATGAAATGAAAGTGTTCGGGCCCCCTAATTGTTTGGTGTTGTATCTGCAGTTCAGTAGATATAGATGATAAGCAGTCGTATAGTCCAATTTGATCTATAACTTAATAAAATGTAAACTGTGAAGTTTGTACCTAATTTGGACTGTTTGAAGCTGTTAATTCATGTTCATTAGTGGTAGATTTAGTATAGTTTAGTACTGACCCAAGTTAACATTGAGTTAAAAATCAAATACCAGTAGTGTTTAGACTTAGAATTAATTCAGAAGTCAACATGTGGTACTCAGTCCGATTTCAGGTTAAGTGTGCTTTTAAAGAAGCCAAACATGTGAGTATTTGATGTCCTCTTCTTTATTCGTTAAGTTCACTATTTCGATGCAGGAACAAATAATTGCATGTTAGTGGTTAATATCAATAGTTTACTTGAATTTGGATCTTTTAACTTATTCATGAATGTTAGAAGGATCAAATAACCAAGTCGTTTAGTATAAAGTTAGATCTAACACTTAGTGGAATTTAAGGATTCATCGTCAATTAAACAAACAGGGTAATAGGAATTTTAGTCTAGAATCCAATTGGTCAAATGTTGATTAGATTGAGCAGGCAAGCGTTATTTTTCATTATGGGCATGAATGATTAAAAGATTTTGTTTTACATGAGTCCAATAGGCCCAAGTACTAATTATTGCACTATAATTAGTTAGGACTTCTCCTTTTATTATTAGAGACAAAAATAGATAGAAAAATCATAGTCACTTTAGGATATCCTTAAATAAA
The DNA here is from genome assembly GCA_026770625.1 of Nicotiana glauca. Taxonomy (NCBI): domain Eukaryota; kingdom Viridiplantae; phylum Streptophyta; class Magnoliopsida; order Solanales; family Solanaceae; genus Nicotiana; species Nicotiana glauca. Next base: position 64,500 of record MU733223.1, read on the forward strand.
AATGAGACGAGGCTCACCAAATAAAACGCACAAACTGCGGGGCCCTCATTAATTGTATATACAAAAATACTTAGATTTCGGGAGGGGCCATTTAGCGAATTTCACGGCCTTTCCAAAATAATAACGCGTTAGACTCTTTAGGCGCGTATTTTAATAATTCTTACCTTCTTAAACTAGATTATACATTTATGTGACCCAAATCCAAATCTCAATGGAGTCGAAATATGTCAATGATCACGGGTACATTGATGTGACGTGGTTTAAGATGTGTTTTCACGACGTTGCAATTCTTATAAAATAATGATAATCAAAGGCGGATACAAGGTAAAAAATGCATATAGGTTTGAGCATGTACTAAAATTAGATAATTAAGCCAGATATAACAGTTGAGCGACCGTGCTAGAACCACGGAACTCGGGAATGCCTGACACCTTCACTCGGGTTAACAGAATTCCTTATCCGGATTTCTGATTCGTAGACTGTAATATGGAATCAATGTTTTCCTTGATACGGAATTCAAACCGGTGACTTGGGACACCATAAATCTCTCAAGTGGCGATTCCAACTTTTGATAATAAATCTCGTTTCGATTGTCCTTTAATTGGAAAAACTCCCCTTTACTACACCCTTCGCGGGGTGCGGTAGCGCCAAAAGGAGGTGTGACAGTATGCATACAAGGTGTTTGATGAATTGGCTAAAAGAGTGAATATGTGCTTAATTGAAGTGAGTGAGTTCCTATTAGCTTAGAATTATTTTGATATATGTGCATAAATTTTTAGATTTTTGTGTTATTCTTATATGCCATTTTCATGTTGAAAATTCGTGAAAAAGCAAGAATATTTAGAAATAGTTTTGAATATTTATTTCATTCTTATTCCATACCTTACATTCAATTTTTTTTATAATAAGTATGTTCGAAAGATTTAGACTTGAAAAGTCACAAGAAGGAGTTTTAGAAAGAAAAGATTTTTGGCAGTATCCTTTATTTTGAGAAGGGGTCATCGTCCAGGCCGAGGGTCCTACCAAGGCGTTGACTTCCTGAAACTACTTGTGCCAAAGTAGGGAGCACACGAGCCGAGGGTCTCGTTGCTGAGAAATTACTTAGCCATGCTAAGATATGATACATGTGCGCTGAGAACCATGAAGCGAGTGGCACCTCGTGGATTGGGCCTACTCGATCAGGTTGCGATCAAACCCGTGCCGATCACACGGTGACTAAGACAGAATTAAGTCAGGATAGTTGGAACTCCCAAAGTATAAAGTGAAGTATTTTTTTAAAAAGAAAGAAAAAAAAAGGAAAAGAATTTCTTTTAGAATATTCACAACTGCTATTATGCAATTATTTAGGATTATTCTTATAAGCTTTATGTTTTACATGCATTTAGAACCTGTGCTCTTAATGTATATGTTATTAAAGTTTCGCCCCCTGTTGTTGAGACTCACTGAGTACAATGGATGGTACTGACGTTCTCTTTTGGGAACCTACATTGGTCTGCGGTACAACATAGGAACCGAATTTGCAGGCGAGCAGGCTACGAGTTAGGACTTCCTTCGCTTCCAGTGCTATTGGTGAGCTCCACTTTTGTTCGTGGAGTATTCCTTAGAGTCATCTTTATTTAGTTATTTCTTTGTTACTTAGAGATCTGACCAGGAAATCTCATGTCCTGAGCAGTGCGTCAGTTTATCAGTAGAGGCTTCATATACATAGTTATTGGGTTGAGATTCAGATGTTATTTTATAATAACTTAGTAGTAATTCAGTAGATCTACGAATAAAGTTTTGGAGTTGATTTATTTAAATATTTGAATTAATCAAAATTATTTGGTTAGAGTATTGCTTTGTTGCATATAAAGTTTGGAGTTATAATAGGTTTGATAAGCAGAGATGGTTCGCTCAGTCATGTTTAGTGATCGAGTGCCGGTCTCGGCTTGTTCAGAAAATGGGTCGTGACAAACTTGGTATCAGAGCCTCAGGTTTATGGAGTCCTAGGGGTCTATGAAGCCGTGTTAGTAGAGTCTTGTTTATGAGTATGAAGCGTGCCATAATTATAAGTAGGAAGCTACAAGCATTTAGGAAAAGTCTATTTTTTTCATACTTTAGATTGTGCAGTAGAGTCTACCTCTAAGAAATATCTAATTTATTCGTTTCTCCAAAACTCACAGAAATGGCTCGTACTCGCAACTCTGACACCGACACTCAAGATGCTGCTCAAGAGACTATCGCTACTATGGTGGCTCAAGGTAGAACTAAGAAGGCTTCGACTTAGAAAATGAGGGGAAAATCCACAAAGGGAGTCCCAGTACCCCGGGTTGAACAAGAAGAAGGGGTGGAGCATGATGTTCCAGTACCTCAGGATCCAGTACCACCCCCAACAGCAGCTCCGACTCAGACAACTATATCCCTAGAGATGGGTCAGATGTTTAATGCAGTCAGCAGTGCTATGGAGATGTTTAAAGCCTCTATGGCCAACCATAGCGAGAGAAGAGATGAGATTCCACCTCAATCAAATAGACAGAACAATTCTGAGTCCTCAAGAGTAAATGAATTTTTAAAGTTGAGTCCTCCAGTGTTCCATGTTCTATAGTTGATGAAGATCCGATGTTGTGGCTGGAGGGTGTCAAGAAAGCCCTCCGAGTGATGAAAGCATTTGATGATGAAGCTGTGGAGTTGGCTGCTTACTAGCTTAGAGATGTGGCTAGTGCTTGGTTTGAGATGTGGGAAAATGAAAGAGATGAAGAGGATGGTTCGCCTACTTAGGAAGAATTTGAAGAGGCCTTCATGGCTAACTTTATCCCAGAAGATGATAGAGAAGCTAAGGCTACAGAGTTCGAACAGCTCAAGCAAGGGAATAAAAGTGTGTAAGAGTACTACATGAAATTCATAAGGTTGGCTAAGAATGCTCCTCACATGGTTAAGGCAGAAAGAGCAAAGATTCGCAGGTTTGTTGGCGGTTTAGCTTACCACATTAAGGATACGATATCAGCTACAGTAGTAGGGATGAAAGCCTTCTCATATGTTGTAGGATTTGTCAAGCACTTAGAAAAATACAGACAACAAATGAGAGAAGAAAAAGAGCATACAAGAAAGCTCGGACAACGGACAAGTTTAATGGTATATCCAGTGGAGGTGGAAGGGATTCCTCCAATAAGGAGTCATTAGCACCAACTCAATCCAGTCATCAGTCAGGTGGTGGATCTTCCTTTAGGCGTACTCAAAAATATGGAAATCAGTCTTGCCAGAATCAGAATTTTAGGACATCATCCTCACATAGCTAGAGTCATGCTGAGCAACATTCATACCAGCAAGGTATTTGTGGAACATGTAAGCGGCAACATTCAGGTCAGTACAAGATCGGGTTTCATGGTTGCTACCATTGTGGAGACATTGGTCATATAAAGGCCAACTGCCCTAAATTGCGATGTAATTTTAGTGGTGGATCAACTCGCCCTTCTAGTTCCTCAGCTACTGCAGTTGCACCACCTCAGGCTCGTGGTTCTTATAATCAGACTGGGCATGGAGCAGGCAGAGGTGCAGACCGAGTTACTCAGGGAGGGGGACAACCTTGTTTGTTTGCTACACTTGATCGTCAGAGTGCAGAGGCATCTACAGAAGTTGTTACAGGTATACTTTTAGTCTGCTCACATAATGCTTATGCCATAATGGATCCAGGTTCAACGTTTTCATATGTGACTCCATACTTTGCAATTAACCTCAGAATAGAACCTGGACAACTTAGTGAGTCATTCCTAGTATTTACTCCAGTTGGCGAGTCAGTGAAAGTCACCAGAGTCTATAGGGGTTGTATAGTTTCAGTCCAAGGTCACAACACCAAAGCCGATCTCATAGAGTTAGAAATGGTGGATTTTGATGTGATCATGGGTATGGATTGGTTATCTTCCTGCTATGCCATATTAGATTGTCATGCCAAGAGATTTAGGTTCCAATTTCCAAATGAAGAAGTCTTAGAGTGGAAGGGTAGTTCAACATCGCTTGTAGGTAAGTTTATTTCTTACCTTAAGGCACAATGAATGATCGGTAAGGGGTGTCTCGCCTATTTGGCTCACATTATTAATCCAGAATCAAAACCACTAGCTCTTCAGTCAGTTCCAGTTGTTAGAGAATTTCAGAAGGTTTCCCAGATTGATCTTCCCGGACTTCCTCCCGAAAGAATCATAGACTTCGGCATTGATCTCATGCCAGGCACTCAGCCCATATCTATACTTCCTTATATGATGGCTCCAGCAGAACTTAATGAGTTGAGAGAATAGTTGAAAGACCTTCTTGACAAGGGCTTCATCAGACCGAGTGTTTCACCGTGGTGTGCCCCAGTTCTGTTTGTCAAGAAGAAAGATGGGCCTCTCTGAATGTGTGTCGACTATCGTTAGTTGAATAAAGTTACCATTAAGAACAAGTACCCACTGCCAAGAATTGATGATTTATTTGATCAACTTCAGGGTGCAAAGTACTTTTCAAAAATAGACTTGAGGTCGAGGTACCATCAGTTGAGAATCAGAAAAGAGGATATATCTAAAACAGCCTTTAGAACTTGCTACGGGCACTATATGAATTTTTAGTGATATCCTTCGGGTTGGAAAATGCTCCAGCTGCATTTATGGACCTTATGAACAAAGTTTTCAAGCCATTCCTGGATACCTTTATTATTGTGTTTATAGACGATATTTTGGTGTACTCTAGGAGAAAGGAAGATCATGCAGAACACCTTATAATAGCCTTGCAGACCTTGAAGGAGAATGAGCTTTATACCAAATTTTCAAAATGTGAGTTCTGGTTGCAGTCAGTGGCATTCTTAGGCCATGTGGTATCTAGTGAAGGAATAAAAGTAGACCCTCAGAAGACAGAAGCAGTCAAGAACTGGCCTAGGCCGACAACGCCAACCGAAATCAGGAGTTTCTTGGGGTTAGCTGGCTACTATAGAAGTTTTGTGGATGGGTTTTCCTCACTTGCAGCCCCATTAACTAAGTTGACTCAGAAAGCAGTTAAGTTCCAATGGTCAGACGCGTGTGAGCAGAGCTTTCAAGAGTTAAAGAAAAGGCTGACCGCTGCACCTGTATTAACATTGCTGACAGGTTTAGGTGGGTTCACGGTGTATTGTGATGCCTCGAGAGTTGGTCTCGGTTTGTGTTCTTATGCAAAATGTAAAAGTTATTGCTTATGCTTCCAGGCAGTTAAAGAATCATGAAAAAAACTACCCCACACACGACTTGGAGCTTGCAGCAGTGGTGTTTGCATTAAAAATATGGCGACACTACCTTTATGGTGAGCATTCTGAAGTGTTTACAGATCAAAAAAGCCTCAAGCACATTTTCAAGCAAAAAGAAATAAATTTGAGACAGAGAAGGTGGCTCGAGCTATTGAAAGATTATGACATCAATATCCTTTATCGCTCGGGCAAAGCTAATGTGGTAGCAAATGCACTTAGTAGGAAGCCAATGGGTGTCTTGGCCCATCTTGTAGTACAAAGGCGATCTTTGGGTCGAGAAATTCAAAAACTAGCAACAACAACAACTACCCGGTATAGTCCCACAAAGTGTTTATGTCCTTCTTAGATTATATTTAGTTGTTGTAGTGATTTAGTTTATGCCAGAGTATATTTAATTCATTAGAGTGATTTACTTTTGCTAAAGTGTTGTGCTTTAGATTCTTGTTAGTTATTGTGGTACCTCCTTGCCGGAGTGTGAGTAATTAATTTATGAGCTGTGTTGCCTGTTATGGTATATTTGGTTGTTGTTAGTGTAGTTATGGTATTTGTGACAGAGAAATTTTTTTTTTGGATAGTCCAATTTACAAGGGAAACTCTACCGAAATTTTTAAAAATTTAGGGAGTTAGCCAAAATTTTGAGTCCCTTGGAAGAGTCAGTAGTGCTAAGAAAATGTAAGAGGTTCAACGACCTAAGAAATGATTGTTAGCTTAAGAATAAGGCCCTAGCAACATTCGAGGATGAATGTTTTTAAGGAGGGAAGATTGTAACACTCCTCAAAGCTATAAAAGTTTCAAGACACGCTAAACATAAAATTTAAGTATTAATTTTTTATTATCTCAAATTATACCTCTATTACGGATTTAAACCATTGTGATTGATTTTGAGTTACTTCTGTACTTATAAAGAATTGGATATGCAATTTGGGGAATTATTAATAATTTTTAATATTATTAATTATTAAAAAGTGTGTAACATTAATTATTAGTTAATTAAAAAAAATATTACCCTAAGGCCCATAAAAGGGTTGTTGTAAACAAAGGCTTAAAGACTTATACAAGTAAAGGAAAAAAAGATAAGAGAAAAACAATTAAGCAAAAGAGAGTCACGTAACTCAAGTTAAAAGGTTTGAAGGGAACAAAGAAAAGGGATTATGCCTTAGAGATCAAAAAATAGAGAACAGGCGCACGGAAACGAGAGGCAGTAGAAATTTCACAAAAAAATTATAGGGTTCTTCACAATTCACTAATTCTTGAACTCAGAATCAATTGTTTGACGGGTATAAATTGGACTGGAGTCTACGTATTGGCTCGAGAAGTTTGAGGTGAGTTGATATAACCCTTTACCAAAGTGGTTTAACTCACAAAAGTATGCATACAAGGTGTTTGATGAATTGGCTAAAAGAGTGAATATGTACTTAATTGAAGTGAGTGAGTTCCTATTAGCTTAGAATTATTTTGATATATGTGCATAAGTTTTCATGTTGAAAATTCATGAAAAAGCAAGAATATTTAGAAATAGATTTGAATGTTTATTTCATTCTTATTCCATACCTTACATTCAATTTTTTTTAGAATAAGTATGTTCGAAAGATTTAGACTTGAAAAGTCACAATAAGGAGTTTTAGAAAGAAAAGATTTTTGGGAGTATCCTTTATTTTGAGTAGGGGTCATCGTCCAGGCCGAGGGTCCTGACCAAGGCGTTGACTTCCTGAAACTACTTGTGCCAAAGTAAGGAGCACACGAACCGAGGGTCTCGTTGCTGAGAAATTACTTAGCCATGCTAAGATATGATACATGAGCGCTGAGAACCATGAAGCGAGTGGCACCTCATGGATTGGGCCTACTCGATCAGGTTGGGATCGAACCTGCACCGATCACACGGTGACTAAGACAGAATTAAGTCAGGATAGTTGGAACTCCCAAAGTATAAAGTGAAGACAGAATTATTTCTTTGTTACTTAGAGAACTGACCAGGAAATCTCATGTCCTGAGCAGTGCGTCAGTTTATCAGTAGAGGCTTCATAGACATAG
>MU733226.1:4361-15105 GCA_026770625.1 Nicotiana glauca
CATAATCAATTACTTTACATATGGGGTAAATTCCCCCTCACAAGATTAGAAAGGAGACTCACCTCGCTCCGTAGACTCAAAACCGACATTCTACATTCTTCCAAGGCCTCCAATTGATGCACCACGCTCCAAGACTAGCCAATGCTTACGCAAGTCCATTATTATATGCTCAAATATTCATTACAACTAATTTATAGCAATTCCTAACCCCGATTGGAAAGTTGACCAAAATGCCCTCGGGCCCACATGCCCGGAATCAAAAACTTTTCAAAGATAAAGTTTACCCATAACCTTAGGAACTCGAACATATAATTTTCTCTTAATTCCATGCTCAAAATCATAATCAAAATCCAAGATTTCTAATTTCCTAGGTTTTCAACCAAAATCCCAAATTTACACTAATCTTCATACTTAAATCCATACATAATTGATATATTTAACACAAAAGTGATGGGGATAACTTACCTCGACATTGACGATGAAAATCCCCTCCTTGAAGCTCTCTAAAATCGCCCCAAGCCATGAGAAATATGAGAGAAATGGCCAATCCCCGACTTTAAATTAACCTTCTGCCTCCAAGGATTTTCGCTTCTGCGAAAATAAATCTCGCTTTCGCGGTCCCGCTTTTGCGGAAAATATTCCGCTTCTGCGGTCCCTGGGCTCAATCCCATTTTTGCTTCTGCGATAAGCCAACTGCTTCTGCGGTTCCGCATCAGCGGATCAAGGGTCGCTTCTGCGGTCCTGGCTGCCCTCGCCCTCGTCCGCTTCTATGGATTCTTCTTCGCTTCTGCGGGGCCGCTTCTGCGGTCTCATTTCCGCAGAAGCGGAATACCAGATACCAGCTACCAGCTACCTCATCACTTCTTCAAACTCCGGATTCAATCCGTTAGCCACCCGAAATCTATCCGAGGCCCCCAACCAATCATACCAACCAGTCTCAAAACACATTACGGACTTGCTCGAGGCTTCAAATCCCATCAATTAATGCTAAAATCACGAATTACACCCCGATTCAGGCCTTATGAACTTTGACCTTTCCAACTTCTACCTTAAACCTATCAAATCACGTCCGATTGACCTTAAATTTTACACACAAATCATATTCGACATTACATACCTACTCCAACTTTCGGAATCGAATTCTGACCCCGATATCAAAAAGTCAACCTACGGTCAAATTTCTCAAAAACCTTCAAATTCTAACTTTAGCCAAATTGCTCCAAAAGGACCTACGGACCTTCGAATTCACTTCCGATCACTCTCCCAACTCCAGAATCACCATACGGAGCTATTCACAGTCTCGAAATCTCAAACGGACATCGATAACGCTGAAATGCACTCCGGGCCAAACTTAAGAAATTTCTTCCAAAATGCTAACTTCCACAATAGGCGCCAAAACGCTCCCGGGTTATCCAAAACCCAAACCGGGCATACGCCTAAGTACGATATCATCATACGAACCTGCTGAAACCTTCAAATCCTGATTCTGAGGTCGTTTACTCAAAATTCCAGTCCTAGTTCATTCTTTCAACTTTAAGCTTCTCAAATGAGAGTTTTCATTTAAATTTAACTTCGATCTTCCTGAATTTAAATTCCGACCATGAGAACAGGTTATAATACCTAAAATGAAGCTGTTCATGGCCTCTGACTGTTAAACGGAGCACTGAGACTCAAAACGACCGGTCGGGCCGTCACATTCTCTCCCACTTAAACGTACATTCGTCCTCGAACGTGCTGAGAACTATACTGAAGTAGTCTGAAATTGATGTTTAACTTCTCATGCACCTCCTCATTGTCACGACCCGGATTTTCCACCATTGAGAGTCGTGATGGTGACTACTAACGGAGCTAGGCCAGCCAAACTTCAAACATTCTCTAATCAACCTCAACAATATAAATACACTGAAAGCAATTAAATAAATGCGGAAGACTTTAAGTTTAACAAAATGAATTCAAAATGCGGAAGTTTAAAACATATCTCTACCCAAAATCTGGTGTCACTAGCTCACGAACTACTAAAGAGTACTACAAACAAGTCTGAATAGAAAGAAAATACATGTCTGTCTCGGTACAATGAAACAAACAGAAATAAAGGAAGGGACTTCGGCCAGCAAACTCCAGCTAGGCTACCTCGTAAGTCCCTAGACTGAAGTCAGCTCCCGCTCAGTGTGCTACTGCTGTGGTCCAAAAGCTGCTCCAGTACCGTGATCTATGCAAAAAGCACAAAAGTGTAGTATTAGCACAACCGACCCCATGTGCTGGTAAGTGCCTGGCCTAACCCCGGCGAAGTAGTGACGAGGCTAGACAGGACTACCAATTCAACCTGTGTAGTTCAACATATATATATGCAATAGAAGGAAAAGAAATACCGAAACTAAACAGTTAAAATGGGAGGGAAACATGCTATGGGGGAGTACAATCCGAATATAAAAGTCATCAACGTAATTAAGAAACAAGGCGCAATAATAACTACCAAAGAATAAGAAATTCAACAGTTGCACGACATCAACCTTCGTGCTTTTACTCTTATACTAACCCAAAGCAATCGAATAAAATGCACGGCATCACCCTTCGTGCTTTCCCTCACATAACTCTCTTTTCATGGCACGGAATGACCCTTCGTGCAAATATAGTCAAATCAGAGCACGGAATGTCCCATCGTGCATAAATAGTCAAAACATAGCACATAATGACCCTTCGTGCAAATATAATAAAAATGGCACGGAATAACCCTTCGTGCATTATCACTCTTCCACACCCAAACAACAATCACAACCAAACGGGCGAGAGGAATAAACAATAATAAGAAATGTGCCGGCAAGGGAAAACACAAGTAAACAACTAAATCCCGGCAAGGGAACAATAAAAACAACTTTCACATCCCGGCAAGGGAGATATTCAATATACTCAAACCATCCCGGCAAGGGATTAATCACAACTCTTTCCAATACTTTCATCTCCTACTCAATAGTATTTTTATCGTTCGAGCCAACGCTCCAAAGTATTAACATTTCATAATTTATCCTCAAACTCTTCACATTATGTAGAAATCATTAATTAGTTTGGAAGAGTTCCAAAATATACCAAAAAAAAGTATAAACAAAGACCCACGGTCATGCTAGACTCCGGTGTATAGATACTCGTCACCATGCCTATACACTGCACTCGATCATTTAACAAATAGCAATTTATGATACTCTAATCCTATTCCCTCAAGCCAAAGTTAGATCAAACACTTACCTCGGTCCAAAAATAGCAATCAAGTCTCTAACTCTGCCTTTCCTCTAGAATCCTACTCCGAAACAAAGATATCTAGGCACAATTAATTCAATATATCAATTGAGGCTCAACAACACAATCCCATAGCCTAGAAATGAATTTCCTATCATTCTTCCAAAAATACCAAAATCCAGCACCGGGCCCACATGGTCCAAACTCGAGGCTCGGACCAAAATCCAATCAACCATAACCCCACGAGTTCAAATATGCAATTTGTTTTAAGATTCGACCCCAAATTGAGGTTGAATCACCCAAAATTCCCAAAGCCCTAGTTCTACCCAAAACCCCCATTTTCTACCTTGAATTCATGATTTAAGGCTAGGAAATTAATGTTTAGATGAAGGAATTAGGAGATAATGAAGTTAAGAATACTTACCCAAAGAGTTATGGAGGAAGGGAAGCTAGAAAATCGCCTATGGGGTGTTTAAGGGAGGAGCTCGTGTGAAGAAATGGCTAAATCCCGAGTTCTGCTTCTGTTTTTATGACTTAAAATCACTGGGTGAAATTACCCTATGCGTTCGCGACAGTAGGTTCGTGTTCGCAATGAACAGATGTTGGCAACCATCGCGTTCGCGGACAAGGCATGCGAACACGAAGAGGAAAATATAGGGTGCCCAAAGATTGGTCTATGCGAACGCGTTGGGAATCATGCGAATGCGATGAAGAGGCGACCTGAAGCTTCGCGAACGCGTGGACACCATCGCGAACACGAATAAGGGGGGACTGACACTATGCGATCGCGAGGACGGTTTGCGAACACGAAGCAGGGGAACCCTAAGGCAATGCGAACGCGAGCCTGGGGCCGCGTTCGCGAAGAACAAAACCACTATGTAAAAATTGCAGAAAATCTGCTAACTTTTCTAAGTCCAAAACACCCCGATATCTATCCGAAACTCACCCGAGCCTCGGGGCTCCAAACCAAATATGCACACTGACTCAAAAACATCATACGAACTTACTCGAGCGATCAAATCGCTAAAATAACATCAAAATCAAAGAATCAAGCCTCAAGATCATCATTTTTCATTTCAAAGTTCATCAACCTCTAACTTTAGCTATTTAGGTCTGAAACACATCAAACGACGTCCGATTTCGACCAAACTTCACAAAAAGCGCTTAATGCATATTTAAGACATGTACCGGGTGTCGGAACCAAAATACGAGCCCGATACCTATATTTTTCACATCATTTTCATTTCCATTTTTCCTTAATAATTCCAAAAAATAATTTAATAGAAAAATTCTTTTACTCGGGTTCTGGACCTCGGATTTCGACTCCGGGCACATGCCCGAGTCCCATATTTTTCTACGGACCCTCCGGGACCGTCAAATCACGGATCCGGGTCCGTTTACCCAAAATGTTGACAAAAGTCAACTATATCAATATTAATACCAAAATTCTTCAAATTTTTCACAGAATTCACATATTTTAACATAAAAACTTTCCGGCTTCATGCCCGGATTGCACACACAAATCGAGGCAACTAAAAGCAAGGTTTCCAAGGCATTGGAAGCGCGGAAAAAGGGAGAAATATGGTGATTACCCTTTGGGTCGTCACATTCTCCACCTCTAAAACAACCATTCGTCCTCGAACGGACAAAAGATAGAAGTACCTAAGTCAGGAAATAGATGAGGGTAACGGCTCCGCATATCAGACTCGGACTCCCATGTCGATGCCTCAGCAGGCTGACCTCTCCACAGAACACGCAGTGAAGGAAAACTCTTCGACCTCAACTGTCAAACTTGCCGGTCTAGAATAGCTACCAGCTCCTCTTCGTAGGACAGATCCTTGTCCAACTGGACAGTGCTGAAATCTAACACGTGGATAGGATCGCTGTGATACCTCCGAAGCATAGACACATGAAACACTGGATGTACGACTGACAAGCTAGGTGGCAAGGCAAGTCTATAAGCCACCCCTCCCACTCGATCAAGAATATCAAATGGGCCAATGAACCTAGGGCTAAGCTTGCCCTTCTTCCCAAATCTCATCACGCCCTTCATAGGTGATACACGGAGCAATACTCGCTCGCCAACCATGAAAGCTACATCTCGAACCTTGCGATCCGCATAACTCTTTTGCCGCGACTGAGCCGAACGAAGACTGTCCTGAATGATCTTGACCTTATCCAAGGCCTCCTGGACTAAATCTGTACCCAATAACCGAGCCTCTCCCAGATCAAACCATCCGACTGGAGACCGACATCGCCTACCATACAACGCCTTATAAGGAGCCATCTGAATGCTGGAATAGTAGCTGTTGTTGTAGGCGAACTCTGCTAAAGGTAGAAACTGGTCCCAAGAGCCTCCAAAATCAATAACACAGGCTCGGAGGATCCTCCAATATCTGAATAGTCCTCCCGGACTGACCGTCCGTCTGAGGATGGAATGCTGTGCTCAACTGAACCTGGGTGCCTAACTCCTGCTGAACTGCTCTCCAAAAGCGCGAGGTAAACTGCGTACCCCGATCCGAAATGATGGATGTCGGCACACCATGAAGGCGAACAATCTCTCGGATGTAGATCTCAGCAAGTCTCTCTGATGAATAGGTGGTGGCAACAGGAATGAAATGTGCTGACTTGGTCAGCCTATCAACAATGACCCAAATAGCATCAAACCTCTTCCGGGTGACCGAAAGTCCAGTAACGAAGTCCATGGTACTCCTCTCCCACTTCCACTCGGGAAGCTCAATCCTCTGAAACACACCACCAGGCCTCTGATGCTCATACTTGACCTGTTGACAATTTAAACACTGAGCCAAATATGCAACAATGTCCTTCTTCATCCTACACCACCAATAATGCTGCCGCAAGTCCTGATACATCTTCGCAGCGCCCAGGTGAATAGAATACCGAGAACTATGGGCCTCCGCTAAGATCAACTCTCGAATCCCATCGACATTGGGTACACACACTCGCCCCTGCAACCTCAAAACACCATCCGCATCTAAAGTCACCTTCATGGCACCTCTACGCTGCACCGTGTCGCTCAGGACACACAAATAAGGATCATCAAACTGCCGATCACGAATACGCTCCAATAATGAAGAACGAGCGACCGTACAAGCTAAAACTCGGCTAGGCTCAGAAATGTCCAACCTCACAAACCAATTGGCCAAGGCCTGAATATCCAAAGCAGGTGGTCTCTGACTGACCGGAACATAAGCAAGACTACCCATGCTGGCTGACTTCCTACTCAATGCATCTGCCACCATATTGTCTCTCCCCGGGTGGTACAAAATAGTAACATCATAATCCTTCAATAGCTCCAACCATCTCCGCTGCCTCAAGTTCAACTCNCTAGATCATGGACTGGGTAGTTATTCTCGTGGATCTTCAACTGCTTCGAAGCATAAGCAATGACCCTGCCATCCTGCATCAATACTGCGCCAAGCCCAATACGAGAAGCATCACAATAAACTATATATGGCCCTGAACCTGTGGGCAAAACCAATATCGGTGCCGTAGTTAGAGCTGTCTTGAGCTTCTGAAAGCTCTCCTCGCACTCGTCTGACCACCTGGACTGGGCACCCTTCTGGGTCAACCTGGTCATCGGGGCTGCTATAGATGAAAATCCCTCCATAAATCGACGATAATAACTAGCTAACCCTAAGAAACTCCGAATCTCAGTCGCTGAAGCTGGTCGAGGCCAATTCTTGACTGCCTCAATCTTCTTCGGGTCTACCTGAATGCCCGCTGCTGATACTACATGACCCAGAAATGCAATTGAACTCAACCAGAACTCGCACTTTGAGAACTTGGCATACAACTGGCTATCCTTCAGAGTCTGAAGAACCACTCTGAGGTGCTGCTCGTGCTCCTCCTGACTGCGGGAGTACACAAGAATATCATCAATAAAGACTATCACGAACAAGTCTAAATAAGGCTTGAACACTCGGTTCATCAACTCCATAAATGCTGCTGGGGCATTAGTCAACCCGAATGACATGACCAAAAACTCATAATGTCCGTACCGAGTGCGAAACACTGTCTTAGGGACATCAGACGCCCTAATCCTCAGCTGATGATAGCCCGATCTCAAATCTATCTTTGAAAACACCATCACACCCTGCAACTGGTCAAACAAATCATCAATCCTCGGTACTGGATACTTATTCTTTATCGTCACCTTGTTCAACTGCCGGTAATCAATGCACATCCTCATCGACCCATCCTTTTTCTTCACAAATAAAACTGGCGCACCCCAAGGAGAAACACTAGGCCTGATGAAACCCTTCTCAAACAAATCTTGCAACTGATCCTTTAACTCTTTCAGCTCTAGCGGGGCCATACGATAGGGCGGGATAGAAATGGGCTGCGTGCCTGGAGCCAGATCAATACAAAAATCAATATCCTTGTCGGGCGGCATACCTGGCAGGTCTAAAGGGAAAACCTCTAGGAACTCCCGAACAATAGGAATTGAGTCAATAGAAGGAACCTCTTTGCTGGAATCACGAACATAAGCCAAATAAGCTAAACACCCCTTCTTGACCATGCGTCGAGCCTTAACATATGAAATAACACTGCGGGTGGCATGCCCTGGGGTCCATCTTCACTCCAATCGGGGCAAGTCCGGTAAAGCCAAGGTCACGGTCTTGGCTTGACAATCCAAGATCGCATGATACGGGGACAACCAATCCATCCCCAATATAACATCAAAATCAACCATGTCTAGAAGCAATAGATCAACAGGAGTCTCAAGACCCTCAAATACTACTACACAGGAACGATGGACTCTGTCGACCACTATAGAATCACCCACTGGTGTAGATACATATACAGGAATACCCAAGGCATAACTAGGCATGGCCAAGTAGGGAGCAAAATAAGACGACACATATGAATATGTAGACCCAGGGTCAAATAACACTGAAGCATCCCTATTACAGACCAGAATAGTACCTGTAATAACAATATCGAAAGACTCAGCCTTTGGCCTAGCTGGCAAAGCATAACACCGGGGCTGGGGCCCACCTCCTTGAACTGTGTCTCTAGGACGATCAACCACTGGCTGACCTCTGCCTCTGCCGGTCCGAGCTCTACCTCTACGGTCCTTACCTCCACCTCTATGATCCCTACACCCGCCTCTGACTGGTTGGGCGGGCTGTTGATCACCCGCTGCCTGAATTATGGGGCGAGGACCCTGCTGCTGAGAGCTGCCCTATGCTCGAGGGCAAAAACCTGACAATATGACCGGGGTCACCACAACCATAACAAGATCTCGGCTGCTGCGACTGCTGGCCCTGTCGACCTGAATATCCTCCCCTGAAGCTCTGAAGTGGGGGTGCACTGATAGGCTGCTGATATGAATAGTACTGCTGAGAACCACCGTTGCCTGGAGTACCATGAGAAACCTGAAGCGCGGACTGAAAGGGCCTCGGTGACTGACCTCTACCATAGGAATCCCTACCTCTAGACGAGGTACCACTGAATCTACCAGAATGATGTGGCCTCTTGTCCGACATCTGACCACCTCCCCGTGAGAGGGCCATCTCAAATCTGCGGGCCGCATTGGCCGCCTTTTGAAAGGAAATATCACTGCCAACTCCCATGTCCATTTGGAGACGGATCGACTGAATCAATCCATCAATGAACCTCCGGACCCTCTCTCGCTCTGTAGGGAGTATCACAACTGCATGGCGTGCCAAGTCAACAAATCTAGTCTCATACTGTGTAACTGCCATGGAGCCCTGCTGGAGGTGCTCAAACTACCTACGAAGTGCCTCCCATTGAGTGACGGGGGGAAACTTCTCCAAGAACAACTCTGCGAACTGATCTCATGTCAAAGCTGGAGATCCTGCTGGTCTAGATAGGCAAAAATCCCTCCACCAAGTCTTGGCGGACCCTGCAAGCCAGAAGGTGCAAAAATCGACCCCGTTGGTCTCCACTATACCCATGGTCCTGAGAATCTCATGACAGCTGAATATAAAATCCTGTGGATCCTCTGATAAAGCGCCGCTGAAAGTGGTGGTGAAGAGCTTGGAGAACCGATCAAGTCTCCACAAAGCATCTGAAGACATAGTCGCTCCATCGACGGCCTAAGCTGTAATACCTGTCTGAGCTGCCATTGCTGGCTGAACCACTGGGACCTGAGTCCGGGGAGCTACCTGCTCCGGAGTACGTGTAGCAGGAGTCTGAACCCCTCCTCCAGCCTGAGAAGTGGCTGGTGCTACTGGCAGCAAACCCCCTCTAGTGACACTATCCATAAAGCCTGCCAATCTGACTAGAGCATCCTGTAGATCTGGGGTGAACATGGCCCCTCCTGGGACCTGAGCTAGGCCCACTGGAGCTGCTGGGGCTGGAACCTCCTCATCATAGTCAATATGAGGCTCCACCTTTGGAACGGCTACCCGGGGCTGAGCTCTGCCCCTACCTCAGCCTCTGGCACGACCTCGGCCTCTGCCCCATGCAGGAGCTGCTGCTGGGGGCTCGGGCTGCTGCGCGGTAGAAGAAGAAGCACGTGTTCTCGCCATCTACGAAAGAACATAGTAGAAAGACAATCAATAATTGAGAAACAGAATCGCACGACAAGAAGGAACAAAAGTGAAAATTTTTCCTAACCCTGTAGCCTTTGAGGGATAAATACAGACGTCTCCGTACCGATCCCTCAGACTCTACCAAGTTCGTCCGTGAGTAGCGAGGCCTATGCAACCTAGAGCTCTGATACCAACTTGTCACGACCCAAATTTTTCACCATCGGGAGTCGTGATGGCGCCTACTAACGGAGCTAGGCCAGCTAAACTTCAAACATTCTCTAATCAACCTCAACAATATAAATACACTGAAAACAATTAAATAAGTACGAAAGACTTTAAGTTTAACAAAATGAATTCAAAATGCGGAAGTTTAAAACATATATCTATCCAAAATCTGGTGTCACTAGCTCACGGACTACTAAAGAGTACTACAAACAAGTCTGAGTAGAAAGAAAATACATGTCTGTCTCGGTACAATGAAAACAAACAGAAATAAAGGAAGGGACTTCGTCCTGCGAACGCCAGCTAGGCTACCTCGTAAGTCCCTGGACTGAAGTCAGCTCCCGCTCAGTGTGCTACTGATATGGTCCAAAAGCTGCTCCAATACCGTGATCTGTGCAAAAAGTACATAAGTGTAGTATCAGCACAACTGACCCCATGTGCTGGTAAGTGCGTGGCCTAACCCCGGCGAAGTAGTGACGAGGCTAGACAGGACTACCAATTCAACCTGTGTAGTTCAACATATATATATGCAATAGAAGGAAAAGAAATACCGAAACTAAACAGTTAAAAGGAGAGGGAAACATGCTATGGGGGAGTACAATCCGAATATAAAAGTTATCAACGTAATTAAGAAACAGGGCGCAATAATAACTGTGAGCACGTGATTTTTACCCTAAGCAAATTATTCCAAAAATATCAAATAAAATAATTTTACAATTTTAAGAATTTTGTTGCAGTCTTTTATTAATTGGTCACATAATAACTCA
>MU733229.1:2897-26589 GCA_026770625.1 Nicotiana glauca
TTTAACTCACCTATGGGGTAATTTCCCCCTCACAGAATTAGAAAGGAGACTCACCTCGCTCCGAAGACTCGAAATCGGCATTCTACATCATTCCGAAGGCTTGAACAAATGCACAACGCCCCGAAACTAGCCAATGATCATACAAATTCATTAATATATGCTCAACTATACCTTACAACTCAATTTACAACAATTCCTAATCCCGAACGAAAAGTTGACCAAAATACCCTCGGGCCCACGTGCCCGGAATTCGAAATTTTTCGAAGGTAAAATTTACCCATGACCTCAGGAATTCAAATATATGATTTTCTCCTAATTCCATACTCAAAATCGTGGCTAAAATCCGAGTTTATAATTTTCTAGGTTTTCAACCAAAACCCTAATATTTATACTAATTTTCATGCTTAATCTCATACATAATCAATGTATTTAACTCAAAAGTAATGGGGATGACTTACCTCAACATAGATTATGAAGACCTTCCTTTGAACCCTCCAAAATCGCCAATGAAGTGATGAAAATGAGAGAAATGAACCAAAAATCCGATTTTAAAACAACACTGCCCAGGCGACCCTTCTATGCAATCGCATTCAAAGCCCTGCGATCGCATAGAGGAACTTGGCAGCCTCCCAAAATTCCTTCGATGCGTTCGCACCTCCAAGCCATGCGATCGCATAGGCCCCTGAAGTCCTCTTCCGCGATCGCATCATGCCTATTGCGATCGCATAGGCCAAATTCCAGCCCCTCAACTTTTGCTCTATGCGATCTCATCTCCTCTTATGCGATCGCATAGATTAAAACTCTGCTGCAAAAATACCAGCAAACCAGCCACTCTCTCAAAGCAAAAATTGATCCGTTAACCATCCGGAATCCACCCGAGGCCCCCGGGACCCCAATCAAACATACCGACCAATCCCAAAACACATTACGGACTTGCTCAAGGCTTCAAATTGCATCAAACAACGCTAAAATCATGAATTACACCCCGAATTCAAGTTTATGAACTTTAAGATTTCCAACTTTCATTTCCGATGCCAAAACCTATCAAATCACGTCCGATTGACTTCAAATTTTGCACACAAGTCATATTTGATATTACGGACCTACTCCAACTTCCGGAATTTGATTCCGACCCCGAAATAAAAAATTCAACTCCCCGGTCAAACTCTCCAAAACCTTCAATTTTCTATCTTTAGCCAATTGGCTTCAAAATGGTCTACGGACCTCCGAATTCACTTCCGATCGCGCCCCCAACTCCAGAATCACTATACGGAGCTCTTCACAGCCTCGGAATTCCAAACGGACATTGATAACACCGATATGCACTTCAAACCAAACTTATGAAATTTCTTCTAAATTACTATCTTTCAAAATAGACGCCAAAATGCTCCCGGATTATTGAAAATCCAATCCGGTCATACGCCCAAGTCCGAAATCATCATACGAACCTGTTGGAACCTTCAGATCCCGATTCCGAGATCGTTTACTTGAAATTCAAATCCTAGTTCATTCTTTTGACTTGAAGCTTCTCAAAAGAGAATTCTCTTTGCAAATCAACTCCGCATTTCCCGAAATCAAATTCTGACCACGCGTACAAGTCATAATACCTTAAATGAAGCTGTTCATGGCCTCCGACTGCTGAACGGAGCTCTGGTACTCAAAATGACCGGTCGGGTCGTTACAAGTATTCTGCACTTCTTGGCGTTTAGATGAGGTGTGTAATCCCGATTTTCTGGCAAGAAGAATTCCAGAATGTAAGCACTTTGTTCCTCATTCCTCGACTCCGCATATGGCTCAGACGACTCTATTTCCATATCATCATCTAAACACAATGTGTAAAAATGCTTGGAGTGAGGACCAATGCCCTCAACTACATGAACATTGGGACAGTCTACATTCTCAACACTAATGACAATAGAGTCAACAAAATATGTATCCTCAATATCCTTGGTTGACTCTAGTATCTCTTCTACAACATCGACATCCTCAAAATCTAGTGCGATTGATTGTTGGTGTTCTACTCTAGCATCCTCCTCTAGCTCATCAATTTCTGTATCTAATTCACGCTCTTCTTGGATACTATTCACAATATTGGCTTGTTGAGCATTAAAAACTTCAACCAGTTGACTCATGTGAACTTTCAAGTTGTGAATAGTTTCCTCCTGCCTTTCTATCCGCAGTAGTAATTTACTCTGTTGTTCCAAAATGCACTTTAACATATCTTCGAGCTTCTTTAGGTCAGCTTCCCTAGGTTCTTTGTTCCTATTAACTTCACCAGAAAAAGAAGAACCATCAAAGTAAGGGGTTGGGGGAAGGTAAGAAATATAAGCACAACCGTGAAAGTGACCATCTTGACCACCACACATATCACACACATTCCACACATAAGATTGAGTTGGCGCACAAAACTCACTCTTAGGAATATTTTGATAAATTTGCCCTGGGTGGTTTCCTTCACAATATGCATAAGGAGGATCAAAAGAAGAATTATCAATAACAAAATTCTCATAATTCCATGATGCCATGTTTCTCAAATAAACAAATAAAACTAAAATAAAAAATAATAATAAAAAATCAAATAATAAAATAAAAGTTCAAACTTGAAACCTAGCAATATGTACACCAACAACTACACCATTAGTTCCTCGGCAACGGCGCCAAAATTTGATCACGCCCAACTATGCCTTATAAAAAGTACAATGCGGTCGTTGCAAATATAATTCGGTTTACAAGTCCGGAGTCGAATCCCACAGAAAACTAAGGTTTAGCTACAACTGTTCACTATCACCAAGAAGACAAGCTTGAAAAATTTCTAACTTATAGATATTAAGATTCTTGTGTTTAAATAATTAACTAACAAATTAAAATAGCAAATTAACAACTAACGATACCGAGGGTTAGAGAAAAGATTAAGGAAGTCTAGAGTTATGATTTTCCCAATTGTCGGAATCCTTCCCGCTATGTCTTCTATAATTTCGCCTAAGTATTATTTACCAATCATGAGCACTCTTCTATAGGCATTGTATCTAATTATGTGGAAGTAAGAAAAAAATAACAAACATATTTGAATAAACCCGGATCCTATAGGTATGGTATCTACCCAGTTTACCTGCAATATATATACTACCCTCCCTTTTTCACTAAGCACCCCATTGTTTGTTTACAATAATGATTATAGACCAATGAATTTAATGAAAAATTACATAAATAAACATAACTTAATCTCCAGGGAGCCTTCAGTAGGCCCAAATGATTTCCAAGCCTCTGGTAGTCTCAAATGCCAAAGCACCATAGCAAATTTCATGTCCAGGTGTGTCAAAGTTCCCAAAGGACCTCAAGGATCCCAGGTAGTTCTCACACCCAAACTTTCTAAAATAGTAATTGATTATTGTGCAGTGTGGAAAGGCCAGCTCTGACATGCCAGAGTTCAAAGAGATATCAAGGGTCTCAAGGAAGTACACATATCAGAGGGGGTAATTTAAGAGTAAAGTGAGAGTGCCTGACATAGTTTTGAAAAGGTTGTGAAAATAGTACAGAGATGACTTTAAGAGTGAAAAAGGTTTTCATAAACAGGCAATAGTTTGGTAGTAAAAGATAGTTTGAGAACAGCACCAAAACTCTTTTGAAAATAGTAGATAATCAATAAAACATTCAGATTCAGAAACACTCAGCAAACATATCTCGAATGGGGATAAAGGGATTGGGGCACGTAAAAGTCACATATAGAAAACCCAACATGATCACACAATTTAGGGATTAAACATATACTCATAAATAGGCTGGTTATGTATCAAATAACTAGTGAATTACAGACATGCTAGTTCTATATTGAGCGCAACAGAATTTGGATATGCTAGGCAAAGAAGTTAGTAGAAAGACAGGTTGAATTCACAGCTGATGAACTAGTGTAGGAATGAAACACATAGGGTTTGGATTTTAAAATTTAATTAGAGACATACCAGTTGAAAAAAATGATGCAGAATATAAAGCAGATGCAATACCAATATCTAGCCTTGACTTTCAGCCGGCTAGACCAGTGAGTATCACAAGTAGCAGAGAAGAAAATAGAGCTCTTAGAGTGTCAATGTGCTTTTTTTTGTGAACTAATATTCTCTTTCAAATTAAGAATAGGGGAGTTCTTATATATTAGTTTGAGGGTAGAGTCAATCAGGTAAAAGAATAAGAAATCAGCAATTAAGGGCAACTAGAATCCAATCACATAAAGGGTTCAGAATAGACTCCTTTAATTAAGGGAAATTAGCCAAACAATAACAACATGGGTTTAATTAAGGTAAAAAGACCAAATCATACCAAAATAAATAATCACTAAGAATCTCAAAGTTATATTGGAAAGCAACTAAGGCAAAGATGACGAATTAAAGTTGCAAACAAGGAAACAGAATAAAGTATATGCATACCAATCTTTAACGGACTAATCAATTGTCTAGAATTTCAAAGCAATACAGATTTCTAGAAAGAATATATATCAATACCCATAAATAGAAAATAAACTAAGTAAACTTTCACAGAAACGTAGAACTTAGCCGGAAAAAATTTGGTTAGAGCCCTAATAGGCCTTAGTTAAAGAGAAAATCACGAAAGAGTCAGCAAGTATCACAAAAACTTACATAAAGCAAGAAATAATAGTCAGGAGGAACATAGACATGGAGGATCAGTAGAAAAGTTGAACCAAGAATCTCAGTAGAGCATATTAGGGTAAGAAAACCAGGAGACATTCAAATGGCTAAAGAGAAATCATAAGGGCACAGGCAAGAACAAAGGCAGTACTCAAATAACTGAAAAACCAAGCAAAAGAGTCGAAGAATTAGGGCTTTCAGTGCAAGCAAGTTAAGGTTGTAGCAAACTGATCACGCCCAACTATGCCTCATAAAAATGACAATGCGGTCGTTGCAAATATAATCCGGTTTACAAGTCCGGAGTCGAATCCAACAGAGAACTAAGGTTAAGCTACAACTGTTCACTATCACCAAGAAGACAAGCTTGTACAATTCCTAACTTATAGATATTAAGATTCTTGTATTTAAATAATTAACTAACAAATTAAAATAGTAAATTAACAACTAACGATACTGAGGGTTAGAGAAAAGATTAAGGAGGTCTAGAGTTATGATTTTCCCAATTGTCGGAATCTTTCCCGCTATGTCTTCTATAATTTCGCCTAAGTATTCTATACCAATCATGAGCACTCTTATTATTGTAAATAACTCCCAAGTAATTACGATAATTTACTAGACGCACTCTCCTGAGCTACGCTAGCTGGCTTTTAATACAGCTCACTTCAGATCGCACCCAAGTCTTCGTTATCCCTAATCCCACCTTTAAACCCTCAGTCATTGATCCCTCATATACTCTGGGAGTGGTGTTATTCAACAATTACCTAAATATGCACTCTCTCTTGAGTTATGCATACTAAATAGGCATAGCTAATTGAGAGCTCTTCAATCAACTAGAATATAAACATAGTTGAACAAATAGAGAAAATCTATCGCTCAATTATATAAAAACATAACAAGAATTTATCCTGCAAAAGGTTCTATCAAAACTCTAGATAACAAATTAGCTATTCGTAATAGTATGCAAAACTACAATACTAAAATTCATAACCTACAATGAAAAATAGGAAGAGGAAGGAAAAATTCTCCTCCATGCCCCCAACCTTTTCTTGCCTCCAACGGTGTTGTCTAACCCTAAAGTAGTGTCTCTTGCCTCCTTAGGTCTAATTTGTGTCAAAAATATGTCCCCCTCCCTTTCTTGGCCGGCTTCCTTGGTTTAGATACGTAAGGCATAAAAGTTGTCGCCCTTTGCGTTATCTTTCCAACCATATATTATTTAGCTAAAATGGAGTTCTGAGCAAAAGTTATATCTATTTTACTAGACAGTATGCAATATGCCTCCTCGAGTCTTCGTTCGTACTTAATTATCAAATTTGACCTCCAAACATGATCCCGGCTTAATTCCTTGAGCTTTTACTCAAAATTTAAAGCTCCAAATCACTTAAATACATTCTGTAACATCTATATAGCTCGGAATCACACCTACAAGGCATAAAACACACCGTTAGTGCAAAACACTAGCGATTAAAGCGCAAACTCAACTAAAGTGTAGTAAATTAGAGTGTAATAAGAGACTAAAATATGAAATTATAGACTATCATCACAAACTTACAAAATCAGTTCGAAACACGAGAAACAAAAGATCAAGCACAAAAAAATCATCAAACATTTTGTAAAAGAAATTTCTGGAAACCCTAGTTTAGAAAAATATAAAAATCACTTGAAAATCATATGATTCTTGTAAAGAATCTTAAGGTTATTGTAAAACTCATAAGAAACAAGTTTAAATCAATTCAAATCTGTACAGATCTAAGACGTTCAGAAGAAAGAAATTAGGGTTTTTAGGAGAACAACATAGAGATGAAGAAACCTATTTAGAAACCCATAGAGTGTAGCCGATGTAGGACGATCTTATTCGAAATCATACTGGAACGGCCTGAAACAGGCGAGAAAGGAACCATTGATACAAGCCAACTAGCCCTGATCCCTTGAGGACCCTGGGGATGACAAGAGTAACATGAGGGAGGCCATTGGAGGCCTGGGGGGTGGTGAGAAATGATCGTAGATAGCCATAGGTAAGTGTAAGTGAGGTTTGATTGGGGTTAGGTTTCAGAGCGTTTGTCAGAAGAGAGGGGTTTCTGGGCGGCGGATGGTGGAAATGAAAAGGTTTGGGTGGTGGAAATGAAAAGGTTTGGGTGGGGCGGGGTCTTAGGAAGGATTGTTTGTGGCCGTTGATCTCTATGATTAACGGTCGAGGTTAAAAGGTTTTGGGGCCGGATCGGGCAACTGGGTTTCGGCAATTGGGCCTGGGTATAATTTGGGTTTAAAAATTGGGCTGGGTATTGGGTTAAATTAAGGCCAAAATTGAAATAAAATAGGACTAGATTTTAAATAACCCTTTTTAATAACTAAATAATTTATAAGAAATAATAAAATGAATTCCAAAAATATCTTTGTGTACTAAAATGATTTAAAATGGTTATTTAACATTTTAAAAATATAAAAGATAATTTTATGCATCAATAATGTAATTATTCACTAGTATGGGCTATTAGTGCAAAGATGTGCAATTTAGCCTAAAAATGTATATATAATTAAAAAATGAACTACAAATATTTAAACACTATGTTGGCATAAATAATGAATTTAGATGACTAAATCATCACAAAAGTAATTTGAAGGATAATTATTGGATATTTTATAAATAAAGGAGAGGAAATAAAATGATTTGGAGCTTTTAAAATTATAGAAAAATTATAAAAATGTTTATGCATGTTCATAACTGCATATGTGTTATTTTAAAAGTATATATATATGAGGAAAAATTGGGTATCAACAGTTGCCCTTCTTTACCCGGGAAGGATGAAAGAGTTTTCGGGTAAAGAAAGGATGCCCAATTTTGACTGAACGGGATATTTTGAAAGATAGAGGCTGAACTCTGGTCTTGAGTTTCCTACAGATCCCTGATTTTACAGGAATCAGTCTATGTGTAGTTTTGGATACATCGGCGGAATATACCGATGAAGTCATTGCAAGAACGGACACGAGGTGCAAGAGAGGTTATGGCAAACGATTAAGTTTGAGATAGTCAAATGAAACAGAGTGAGGCTGCTCCTGCTAGGATAGCGGTTGTTTGCTGGTCACCTTCAAATAAAGAGATGCTACAAACCCATATTTGTACAAAAATTTAAACATGATGCAGGTTCCCTTTGGACCATGAAAGTTGTCTTTGGACGCTTGAGGATGACGTCCTCGGACCATGATGTTTTGGGCCATAAACTATTTAGTGAGGGACTTGCAGGCCTTGAAATGGTGTTCTTGGGCAATGCAGATGGTGCCTCCGAACTATGACGCCTTTTAATAATAATATGGAAATTTGAGAGATCCTTAGGCCATGTCATGGTGTCTTCCGGCTTTGAGGATGATGCCTTTAGACTATGACACCTTTGGATAGATTGGCGATATTTCAGCCCATGAGATGCAACAGTAAGGTGTTAACAAGACAAGGCTTAGTCCTGTGAAATGAAAGGCAGAGCTTAGCCCGATAGAAGAGTGAATAAATAGTACAGGAGTAGAGAAAGATTTATATAAGGAGGGATAATGTTTAGTCCCATGCAGATGGAAGGTACTTAGCCTTATGCAAATATAGAGGCAGGGACTAGCCCCATACAATTAGAGGAGGCAAGGATTAGCCTTATGCAATTAGGAAGGCAGGGATTAACCCCATGCAAATGGAGAGGCAAGAATCAGCCTCATGCAGACAGGGAGGCAAAGATTATCCCCATTCAAGATAGGGAGGCAAGGATTAGCCGTAGGGAAATAGGGAGTCAGGGATTAGCCTCATATAAATGGAGAGGCAAGGATTAGCTCATGCAGATAGGGAGGCGGGGATTAGCCTCATGCAAATGGGGAGGCAGGTATTAGCCTCATGCAATTAGAGAGGCAGGGATTAGGCTCGTGCAAATGGAGAGGCAAGGATTAGCCTCATGCAGGTAGGGAGATAGGGATTAGCCTCATGCAAATGGGAAGGCAGGGATTAGCCTCATACACTTAGGGAGGCAATGATTAGACTCATGTAGATAGGGAGCAGGGATTAGCCTCATGAAAATGGGGAGGCAAGGATTAGCCTCATGCAAACAAGGAGGTAGAGATTAGCCTCATGCAAGATAGGGAGTCAAGGATTATCCTCAGAGAAATAGGGAAGTAGGGATTAGCCTTATGCAAATGGAGAGGCAAGGATTAGCCTCATGAAAGTGGGGAGGCAAGGATTATCCTCATGCAAGTGGGGAGGCAAGGATTAGCCTCATGCAATATGGGGAGGCAAGGATTAGCCTCATGGAAATAAGGAGGCAAGGATTAGTCTCGTGCGGGTGTGGAGGCAGGGATTAGCCTTATGCAAGTATGTGGAGGCAAGGATTAGCATCATGCAAGCGGGGAGACAGGGATTAGCCTC
The DNA here is from genome assembly GCA_026770625.1 of Nicotiana glauca. Lineage (NCBI taxonomy): Eukaryota > Viridiplantae > Streptophyta > Magnoliopsida > Solanales > Solanaceae > Nicotiana > Nicotiana glauca. The sequence goes on from MU733229.1 coordinate 11,925, forward strand.
ATGAAAGTGGGGAGGCAAGGATTAGCCTCATGCTGCTGTGGAGGCAGGGATTAGCCTCATGCTGCTGTGGGGAGGCAAGGATTAGCCTCATGCAAGTGGGGAGGCAAGGATTAGCCTCATGCAACTGTGGAGTCAGGGATCAATCTCATGCAAATATGGAGGCAGGGATTAGCCTCATGCTGATGTGGAGGCAAGGATTAGCTTCATGCAGGTATGCGGGACAAGGCTTAGCCCTACGCAAAGAGCGAGTAGAAAATAAGAGTAACATATGTCTTAGCTAGAGATATATTCGCTATTTGAGGGACTGATTGATAGTGATCATGTTACATGTATGTGCTTGAGGGCTTTATTGCTGCATCATATTTACCTGCATTCAAAGAAAAATTGTATGTTTTAATGGGGGAAGGTTGGTTCGTACTTCTATCCGATGGCTTTGCGTTGCTCCGTTCTAGAGGCCTTTCAAGTTTCTTGGGTAACCTGACTGTTATGGAAATAGAGTGTTCGAAAATAGAAATTACTGTTAAAAATAGAGTTATTTAGAAACATATTGAAATATCAAATAATTTAGATGAACTAGTGACTGTAACACATTTTAGAGACAGTGCAAATTTCTCATGTTAGAATTTTGATGGTCCTCCTCAAAATTTTGCCCCACTTTAGTAGATGATCTCTCGGCCATTTGCGAGTGACGAGCCTGGTTGAACTAATTCAGAATTTTAAGAATCCTTCTCAAAATTATACCCCTGCTTCTCAATCAGTTTCTGGTCATCTAGGATATGTTGGCGTTGGCTGGACTTGCTTCGGACTTTTGAGGGTCCTCCTCAAAATTCTGCCCCAGTTTCTGATCTTGGCGGGGGGGGGGGGGGGGGGATGGAAATTTTATTATGATATTACCGAACCCATAAGGCTGCCTACGTATCGCCTTTTAAGAGGGAATCAGGTCAAGCATAGTTCAATTACATCAAATGAGGAAATGTAAATAGTCTTCTTTTCCTGGAACCATAAACCCTTCAGGTTGGTCCAGGTAAATTTCTTCCTCTAAATCACCATTTACGAAGGTTTTTTTTACATCCATTTGATGAATTCGAAGACCATACAAGGTGGCTAACACTATTAGCATTCGGATGGATGTAATTCATGTTACCGGTGAGTATGTGTTAAAATAGTCAAGACCTTCTCGCTGTCTAAATCCTTTGACAACAAGTCTTGCCTTTTATTTGTCAATAGTACCATCATCTTTCATTTTCTTCTTGAAAATCCACTTAGAACCCAATGTTTTGTTACCTGGAGGAAGATCAATCAATTCCCATGTATGGTTGCTCAATATGGATTCTATTTCACTATTGACAGCTTCTTTCCAATATTGTGCTTTTGAGGAAGACATTGCTTCCTTGAAGGTACGAGGCTCATTTTCTAGCAGGAAATTCAGAAAATTTGGACCGAATGAAGTAGATGTCTGTTGACATTCACTTCTTCTTGGATTTTCCTCATTAGGCACACCATTTGTTATTTCCTCCCGAGGTCGTTTTGACTTTTGGTAGGTCACTTCACTTTCCTTTTTATACGGATAAATAGTTTCAAAGAATTCAGCATTATCTGATTCTATTATCGTATTAACGTGAATCTTAGGATTTTCTGACTTATGAACCGGAAAATGATATACCTTGCTATTGGTTACATACCCAATAAATACACAATCAACCGTGTTTGGACCTATCTTAACTCTTTTAGGTTTAGGAACTTGTACCTTAGCTAAACACCCCCACACTTTGAAGTATTTCTAGCTGGCCTTCCTTGCTCAAAGGGGTAATGAAGGATAAGGTGTTTAGATAGCAGAACAAAATGCCTTCGTCATTCCAATCTTCAAAACATGCCGAGCGCCAACAACACGATTAAACAAACCAAGAAAAACATTCGTAACATCCTTTGATTGTGCCAGACTTGATAACCATATCCACACATTCGCCTTCTACATCTATTAAGTACAAAGAATCATTGGAGAACACTCTCACTCTCATTACTACGAATGGCCCTTGCCAATTTGGGGCAAAACTTGCTATTAGCTTCAACCCGATGCAGCATGATGCATTTCAATAGTGTTTCTTTATGTTTTATCTACCCCAGTTTCACACAATTCGGGCTTGAAGTGATCTCAAAATGCCTTCACTTATTTCCCTCAAATGTCCGTACATCTTCAAAAATTGTTTTATTGCTTCATGATTAAACTGACTTTTAAGACCATGCTGAGAATTACGCGTGCATGTCATGTCACAAGAGTCGACAGGAAAATGACTATAAAAGGAAAAGAAAACTAACAAAAATGACTAGAAATAATAGAAAATAGAAAATTGCATTAGATAGATGGTAAAAGGTTTTGAACAACAACACAAGCAAACTAAACTGGGGTTACAACCGTGGAAGAAACCTAGACAACACTAAACAATCTACTACGTCTAAACAAACTAGGCAAAATAAAAGGATAGAAGGGTTTGAGTCAAGACAATAGTATCTTTTAACTACATCTGAATTGGTTTGTTTTGGCCAGATTTCTCCATCCATTTTTGCGAGTGTGAGTGCTCCTACTGTTAATACCCAATGAACCATATAAGGGCCTTGCCAGTTGGGAGAGAATTTCCCTTTGGCTTCATCTTGATGTGGGAAGATCTCCTTCTGCACCAGCTGTTCTGGTGCAAATTGCCTTTGTTTGACTCTTTTATTGAAAGCTCTGGACATTCAATTCTGATAAAGTTGACCATGACATACTGCGTTCATCCTTTTTCCATCTATAAGGGCCAATAGCTCGTAGCGACTCCTAATCCATTCTGCATGAGTTCAGCTTCTTGTATGATTCTTAGAGAGGGAATCTCTACCTCGACTGGGATGATAGTTTCAGTACCGTAAAACAACATGTAGGGAGTTTCTTCGGTTGATGTGCAAACTATAATGTGATATTCGAACAGGGAAAAAGGTAGCTTCTCATGCCATTGTTTGTGGTTTTCTACCATCTTCCTCAATATCTTTTTGATGTTTTTGTTGGCGGCTTCCACGACTCTGTTCATCTGAGGTCTATAGGATATGGAATTGTTATGCTTGATTTGAAAGTTTCGCACATGGCTTTCATTAGATCACTGTTGAGGTTGGCAACATTATCAGTGACGATGGACTTAGGAATTCCGAATCAGCAAATAATACGGTCTTTGACAAAGTCTACGCCGGTAATCAATGCACATCCTCATTGAACCATCCTTTTTCTTCACAAATAACACTGGCACTAGGTCTGATAAAACCCATCTCTAGCAAGTCTTGTAACTGGTCCTTTAACTCCTTCAACTCTGGTGGGGCCATGCGATACGACAGAATGGAAATGGGCTGGGTGCCCGGAGCCAGATCAATACAGAAATCAATATCGCTGTCGGGTGGCGTACCCGGCTGGTCTGAAGGGAAAACCTCAGAGAACTCCCGAACAGTAGGAACATAATCAATAGAAGGGACCTCTACACTGGAATCGCGAACATACGCTAGATAAGCTAAACACCCCTTCTCGACCATGCGTAGGGCCTTCACATATGAAATAACACTATGGGTTGCATGACCTGGGGTCCCTCTCCACTCCAATCGGGGAAAATCTGGGAAAGCCAAGGTCATGGTCTTGTCCTTATAATCCAATATAGCATGATATGGGGACAACCAATCCATCCCTAATATAACGTCGAAATCCACCATGTCTAAGAGCAACAAATCAACACGGGTCTCAAGACCCTTAAACACTATTACACAGGAACAATTAACTCGATTGACCACTATAGAATCACCCACCGGTGTAGATACATGAATTGGAATACTCAAAGCATCACTAGGCATAACCAGGTAGGGTGCAAAATAGGACGACACATATGAATACGTAGACCCATGGTCAAATAGCACTGAAGCATCCCTATCACAGAACAGAATAGTACCTGTAATGACTGCATCTGAAGACTCAGCCTCTGGCATGGCTGGAAGAGCATAACGCCGTGGCTGGGCCGCACCTCCCTAAACCATATCTCTGGGACGATCGACTGCTGGCTAGCCTCTATCTCTGCCGGTCCGAGCTCCACCCCTATGATCTCTAACTCCACCTCTATGGCCTCTACTCCCGCCTCTAGCTGGCTGGGTGGCCTGTGGATCACCTGATGCCTGAATCATGGGACGGTGACCCTATTGCTGAGAGCTGTCAGAAGCTCAAGGGCAATACCTGGAAATATGTCTCGTGTCTACACACGTGTAACAAGCCCTCGGCTGCTGAGAATAACGGAGCGGTGGTGTGCTGATAGGTGCTAATAGTGAACTGAAAAGCTGCTGGTCAGAAGACTGCAACTGAGAGCCACGACCACTTGAAGTACCATGTGAGACCTGTAGGGCTGACTGAAAGGGCCTCGGAGGATGGCATCTACCATAAGAATCCCCACCTCCAGACGAGGTACAACTGAACCTACCTGCATGACGGGGCCTCTTATCTGACCCATGACCACCTCCCCATGCAAGATCCATCTCAACTCTACGGGCCGCATTAGCCGCCTCCTAAAAAGAAATCTCACTCCCAGCTCCCACAGCCATCTACAGACGGATCGGCTGAATCAATCCATCAATAAACATCTACACCCTTTCTCGCTCTGAGGGGAGTATAACAATATCATGGCATGCTAGATCAATGAACCGAGTCTCATACTGAGTGACTGTCATAGAGCCCAGATGGAGGCACTTGAACTGCCTGCGAATAGCCTCTCGCTGAGTAACTGGGAGAAACTTCTCCAAAAACAACTCTGCAAACTGGTCCCAAGTCAATGATGGCGACCATGATGGTCTGGATAAACAATAGTCCCTCCACCAAGTCTTGGCGGATCCTGCTAGTCGAAAAGTGGCGAAGTCGACCCCATTGGTCTCCACAATACCCATAGTCCGAAGGATCTCATGGCAGCTAAATAAAAAATCCTGTGGATCCTCTAAAGAAGTTCCGCTGAATGTGGTGGTGAAGAACTTGGAGAACCTATCAAGCCTCCACAAAGCATTTGCAGACATAGCCGCTCCATCACTGACCTAGGTCACTGTTGATACCCGATTTTTCCCCTAAGTATTTTTATACCCAAAATACTTCCAAAATAGCATATTTATGCATATATAAGCACACCCAAGAGTTTTGGCATTTTTTTAATGATTTTTAAACCAATTTATTGCCTTTTTTAATATAACAAAATGCAATAATTATTCCCAAAATTATCATTTTTAGTGAACAACTCATTCTATTCTCACATTTATACCAAAATATAATTAAGGAAATTTTTGCATACTTTTACTAATTTATTTGGCATTTTTAAAGCTAAATTGCATACAATTGCAATTATTGCCTATATTACGATTTATGGTATTTTACAATTATAAAATTATTCCCAGTATTTTCAGATTAATGTTTATATATTATTAATTAGTTTAGTGCTTTTAATTTATTTAAAATTATTTTTTAACTAATTTTATATAAATTAAAGGGGAAAATCGTCTATTTAACACATAGCCATTTCAATTGCAAATATAGCATCAATTTAATCCCCAATTAACCCCAAATTGAACCTAAAATACCCATTCCAATTACCACTTGCAACCCGATGCATACCCTTTTCCTGTCATACCCAACCCGGTCCCAATTTAACCCGCTCAATCTTAGCCGTTGATCTAAAAGATCAACGGCTCCCCTCTTCCCTTTCCTTTTTAATTCAAACAATCCCTAAACCCTATCTCATTTGTTCTCAAACGCTGCCTCTGAATCCCCTCCTCTCTCAACTCTTTCTCAACTCACCTCAAACCCTAGCCGCTGCCTCTCACTGAAACCTTAATTTATGGCTTCTTAGGCTCATTGGAGGCATATACTAGCCTCTCATGGCTTCTATGTGCTTGTTTCTAAGGTCCTATGACCAGGTCTTAAAGGGTTTCGACCAAGCCTTGGCTCGATGACTGTTCTCCGGTCGTCTTCAACCTTTCTCCGGCCAGTCATAGCTATTCGAGTTCGACCTTCGGCTTTCCTGCTCAGATCGATGGTTTCCAAAGCCTTTCTCATCACTTGGGTTTCTTATGAAACCCTAATCTCTGAGGTTCCTTTGATTTATTTTTATATCTACCCCGGATCTATGTGTGTGCGAACCTTCTATGCATTTTTCTGGAAGTTTCTTTAATATTTGCTTTCAGAAACTCTTTATTCTTCAACTAGGGTTTCATGTCAAGTTATTTCAGATCTCTTCTCCGATTCTCAACATGTTTTACTGTGTTTTGTTTGTGTTGTTTTCTATCTGAGTTAACATGTTGAAAACCCTAATTTTGGGATTTTTTTTGAGTTTCTGTTTGTTAATATTCGCTTGATTTACCCTTCTTCTATACCTGAGTTGGCATAGTGAAAGCCCTAATTTTTGGGGGGCTTATCTGAGATTCTGAATCTGTTTATTTGTTTATCTGCTTATCTCCTCTAAACTCGATTAATTTTCGAAAACCCTAGTTTATTTGGGGACTATTCGATTTCTTTGAAATTGTTTGTGCAACTCGTATGGTTTTCACTCAACTCTTTGCATGATTCTGATCTTCTTCTCTATTGTTAAACAATAAAACCTGACTATCATGTTTCGAGTGTTTTCTTTTGAGCTACTACTATATGCTGTTCTTTTGCCATAGCTTGGATTCGTGTGTCTATTACTTGTACATTCATTTATATACTGAGGTCCTTCTATGATTGATTTTTTTTTTCAAGCTCGTAATTGATTTCAAAACTTTTCCTTTCGTGAAATTCTGATTTTTACTCTCCTGTCAAGGGTTAATTGATTCGCTTTCCTTGTTTGCCCTTATTAAACCCTTTCCAAAAACAAGTACAATCCTGCATTTGGACTTAAACACCCATTGTATGATTTTACTGCTCCTTTTATGGCAACAACCATTCTACTTGCAAACTGATTTTCTTTCCTTATCTTGACCCTGTTAGTATCTGTTTGAACAATAATCCCTTGATTAAAGGGAAGTCTTGTGTTAATTGATTCTGACTTGTGATTGTTTCCATGTTTGTGTTAAAACTTTACTTATTACCTTATTCTTCCCTCGTTTTCAAAACTATAAATACCCTATTCTCTTTTCTTTACACACGAACAACTCAAGTTCAAAAAAATACACTCTTACTCTTAAAACTCTCTCTTCCTTTACTTCTATTTGTGTTGTTGCTTTGTCTAGCCGGCTGAAAGCCAAGGCTAGACTGTGGACTCTTGTTTGCTTCACCTTTTCTGCACTTTGCTTCTCTACTGGTATGTCCTAGTTAATTTACAAGCCTCAACAACAACATGTTTTCTTTTGATTGCTCCAGTTTGTCATTCCTGTCTACTTCCACTCATGTTTCTGCAGTCGAGATATGACACTAGCATGATGTACTATGTTCTCTTTTCCTTGTAAATTAATATTTGTCTATGTGTGTCCACTCTTTCAGTCATTTGTTATGAATCCCAAAACCCCTGTATCACCTTATGTGCTTTAAGTTATGGTTCAGAAACATGGCAATATTTGAAGTTATTGTCCATGGATATGAACTGGACCCTTTGGGCCCTCAGCTTTGTCAATTTCCCATCCCTACCCCTTTTCATTGCACTTGCACTTCACTCTTAGAACTTAGGTTCTGCCCCTCTTGTGTGAGCCTTGCCTTGGGACCCCTAAGCTCCCTCTGAACTAGGACACATAAGGGCTGGCCCTTCCACACTGCACAACTCAATTTCTGATTAACATCTTGGGTGTATGCACTGCCTGGGGTTCCTGAAATCCCTTGGATCTCTAAAACACCCTAGATGAGAGAAGGCTTGGAAATCTGGATCTTAGAGTTGGCTCAATCTCATACTATTAGGCATTAAGTCTGAATTAGGCTGCTCGGATGTAGCTGATGATTCTTGATGTATTTTTAATTCCAGTTTTATTTATTTTGGGGTTGTAATAACTTGTATAAACTTAGGGATTTAATGAAAAGGAGAGAGGGGGTTTATTTTTATGCACTAAGGTTAGAAATCATGCCTATAGGGATTTATCTTTGATTTATGCAAATTCACACATAGAGATCATGCTTATAGGGTTAACTTCTAATTTCTGCAAATTCACACATAGAGATCATCCCTATAGGGTTAACTTCTGATTTGTGCATCTCAACGCATAGAAATCATGCCTATAGGTTTAACTTCTTAATTTCTGCAATAAAGCATGTAGATATCATGCCTATAGGATTCACTTCTGATTTCTGCAACTCCACGCATAGAAATTATGCCTATAGGTTTAACTTCTTAATTTCTGCAATAAAGCATGTAGATATCATGCCTATAGGATTCACTTCTAATTCCTGCAACTCCACACATAGATATCCTGCCTATAGGATTAACTTCTTAATTTCTGCAATAAAGCATGTAGATATCATGCCTATAGGATTCACTTCTAATTCCTGCAACTCCACACATAGATATCCTGCCTATAGGATTAACTGCTTATTTTCTGCATCTTCACACATAGATATCCTGCATATAGGATCAACGTTTAATTGTTCTGCAAATTCACATATAGAAATACTGCCTATAGACTCCCGCATCTCTACTCATATAAGCGTCATCAGGAAAACCATTTGTAGGTTAATAATAAAAGCTGCATATAGATACCATGTTCATATGACTTCTGTTAACGTCTGAAAAGGTGTCAAAATCAGTAAACATATAGAAAGCATGCCTATAGGAAATCTCGAATCTGAATAAAAGCTACTTCAACTGCTGAACTCGTATTGTTCTGTTAAAACTGCTAACCTTTTTCTATAATCAGTTTCCATTATTTCTAAAATCAGTAGATATCATGCCCAGTTCTAACCAACACTTAAGACAAAAGGATTAATTAATCAATCAGATCAGTTTTAGTCAACTGCGTTCGAGCGAGCCTAATGTAGACTTTTCGTCTAAAAATATGCGTTCAACCAGTCCGCTCATCATTTTATTTAAATTAATACCAAATCAGTAAGTGTAAGACATGCTAAACTCTATGACTTTTATCTGATTTATGGAGGCGTATTTGAGCCCTGTTTGCTTGTCTGCTTCCCCTTTATTTGCATTACGTGTTTTTTGATTGACGCCTTAGCATTTTGTCCTTTGAAAACTTCTAAAAGCCCCCAAACCCCTCCGCTTTAGGATTAGTAGTCCATTTGCCTCCGGGACTGATAGGATTGGGACAGGTAATAGCATGCAATAAGTAACCATACTATTTCGCGCTTTAAATACCTTAACGGGGCGGGAAAGGGTAGACATGTAGATGATGATAACACGATAACACTATACGTACAACTGGGTACGGTGTTGTGTGGATGATCCATATGATTTATAAACCTAGGACCCCCTCCCTCTTTATTATTTTACTTTTTCTAGAATTTTAAAAGCTGTTCAGTTTTCAGTTTCTTTAACCTCTTCTTTTAGTCTTTGCACCTATCATGAAAAATCTTTCTTTTAATAGTCTGAATTTTAGTATTTTCCCCCTAAACTTCCGCCTCTTTCACTTATTTTAATTCACTCGCATCAATTATTTGACCCCTTCCCCTTTACTCGTGTATCTTTCCTTTAATTATAAAACTACTTTCTCCCAAGTTTCAACACTCATTAAACCTTTTGTACTTTTTTTTGCAACCATTATGTGAAAGTTTCTTCGTATTTGCAATGCTTGCTTGTCTACTTGTTGTTTGTATTTAAAGTCACAATTGTAGCATGGCCGGAAACCACACTAGTGGATCTTGAGGGGTGCCTAACACCTTCCCCTCGAGATAATTTCTAGCCCTTACCCCCTTACCCGAACTCTGGTTTATCATCTTAATTTCTTTCTTAAATTGTCCTAACGCATCCAAAACCCAATTCCTAAGCGGGAATAAAGTTGTCTTTCCAAATGTCATAAACCTAATTTCTCGCTCTTTGGAGGGAGGAAAAAAGGGGGCATCGACAATCACAATACCTAGCTGAACTGCCACAGTTGGTTGAACCACTGGAACCTGAGCCTGTGGAGCTAACTGCTCCGGAGTACGTGTAGCAGGAGTCTGAACTCCTCCTCCAGCCTGAGAAGTTGTTGGTGCTATAGGAAGAAAACCCGCTCTAGTGACGCTATCCACAAATTCTTCCAGTCTGACCAAAGCGTCCTGAAGATCTCGGGTGACTATGAACCCCTCTGGGACCTGATCTGGGCCCACCGGAGCTGCTGGGGCTGGAACCTTCTCATTATAATCAATTTGTGGCTCCACCTCTAGGACTGCTGCTCGGGGCTGAGCTCTGCCCCTGCCTCGGCCTCTGGCACGACCTCGACTTCGCCCTCTACCCCTCGTAGGAGCTGCTGCTGGGGGCTCGGGCTGCTGCGATGTAGAAGAGGAAGCACATGATCTCGCCATCTCCGAAAGAACAGAGTAGAAAGACAATCAGTATATTGAGAAACAGAATCGCACGACAAGAAAGAACGAAACTGAATTTTTTTTTCCTAACTCTGCAGCCTCTGGGGGATAAGTAAAGACGTCTTCATACTGATCCCTCAGACTCTACTAATTTTGTCCGTGAGTTGTGAGACTTATGTAACCTAGTGCTCTGATACCAACTTGTCACAACCCAGATTTCCCACCCTCGGGGGTCGTGATGGCGCCTACCAATAGGAGTTATGCAAGCCAATTAATTTATTACTTCTCTTAACAACATCAACAATATAAAGAGAGACGAGACAATTAATATAAAAGCGGAAGACTCAAAACATAAATAACTGAAACCAAGTGCGGAAGCTCAAATACATCTCCACTCATACCTGGTGTCACTAACTCACGAATTTCTAAAAAATGCTAAATACAAAGTCTGAATAAATATGCAATACTGTCTGATCCAATACAAAGGAAATCAAACGAAAAACAAAGATAAGAGAGTCTCCGGGCCATGCAGACGCCAGCAAGGCTACCTCGGGAATCTCTGGATTGAAGTCAGCTCCCAATGATCCAACTGCTGTCCAAAAGCTCCTGCTCCGGTATTGTGATCTGTGCAAAAAGATACACAGAGTGTAGCATCAGCACAACCGACCCCATGTGCTGGTAAGTGCCTGGCCTAACCCCGGCGAAGTAGTGACGAGGTTAGATAGGACTACCAATCAACCTATGCATATATATATATATATATATATATATATACAAGTACTACAAAGTGACAGCGGAAAGTAATAATTAAGACTGGAAGGGGGACATGCTTTTGGGGATAACAGATAAAATAGAACGGTAGGAATAGATAAAGAAAACTACAACTGATCTCTTCTAACACAAAAATATGTGGTCGGCGTGCCACACGATCCTATTTCATAATATATAAGTGGTCGGCGTACCGCACGATCCCATTTCATAATATATAAGTGGTTCGCGTGCCACACGATCCCATTTTCATAATACATAAGCGGTCGGCGTGCCACACGATCCCATCTAATAATATATAATGGTTTCCCGACAAGGGAACAAGTATCAATTCAATTATCCTGGCAAGGGAGAATACAAATAAACTGTTAATTCCCGACAAGGGAGCAACAACAATAACTTACACGTCCCCGCAAGGGAATAATTACATCTCTTTCTCTTTCGTTCATTTCTCACTTCCTAATCATGTCATAATTCGAGCCAACGCTCCAAGGAGTTTAAAAATCATATTTCCTCTTCATACTGTTCACATTATATAGAAACCATCAATTAAACAAGGAAGAGTCACTACAGAATCCCAAATAAGCACAAATAAGGACTCATGGCCATGCTAGACACCGGTGTAGATACTCGTCACTATGCCTATACATCGTACTCAATATTTAGCAATTAGAAAACAATACTCTAATACTATTCCCTCAAGCCAAAGTTAGATCAAACACTTACACTAACTCAACAACATCCAACGAACTTAACCATGCGATTAAATCGCCAAAATAACATCATAAACGAGGAATCAAACCTCAAAATCATTACATTTTCATCAAACTTCATAAACTTCCATTTTTAGAGTTTTAGGTCCGAAACACGTCAAATGACGTCCAATTTCAACCAAATTTCACTGGAAGTGCTTAAACCACATATAAGACCTGTACCGAGCGCCGGAACCAAAATACAGGCTCGATGCCAACGCTTTCAAATCCATTTTCATTTCAAATTTCCAAATAAATTTCAGAAAAACTATTTCTTTTAAAAATTCATTTCTCGGGCTCGGGACCTCGGATTTTCATTTCGGGCATACACCCGAGTCTCATATTTTTCTACGGACCCTCTGGACCATCCAATCATGGGTCCGGATCCATTTACCCAAAATGTTGACCCAAGTCAACTTTAATCATTTTAAAGTCAAATTTTGAAAATTTTCATAGAATTGAACATATATGCTTTCCGGCTACGCGTCTGGACTACACACACAAATCGAGGCAAGAAAAAAAAAGAGGTTTTCAAGATCTTGGAAGCACTGAATGAAAGAGAAAACAAGTGATGACCCTTTGGGTCATCACATGTGGATCTGGTTATCATTCCAGTGCGGATTCTTTGAGCGGACTTGGGACTTCTATGGTGAGCTGCAATCCCTCCTTGTCGACTCGCAACCGAAGAAGTCTTTCTTTGTTTTTCTATTTTCTATTTATTTTGACTCAGACAACATGATAGTATGATATTCTTTTGGTTGTACATTCTACTAGTTGCCCGTAGCTTGTGATACTAGGTTCTGGCACACACTTTGGTAGACGATTATTTTGGGTTGTGTAATTATATCACTTACAGTATTTCGCTCTTGTGGTTTAAATTCAGAGTTAAGTTTTTATTCCACTTCTTTCTAATTAAAAGCAACATATGAATTTTAGTAATCTTCCGCAATGGCTTGTCTGACAAGGGTGTCAGGCGCCCTCATGACCTATTGTGGAAATGGGCCGTGACAAGATACCTGACATATATTGAGGATACCAAGAGATTTCTAGTGTATATATTGAGGATACCAAGAGATCCTGGGAATACCAAGAGATCCCTAGTGTATGTATTAAGGATACCAAGAGATCCTCGGGGTACCAAGAGATCCCCGGCTATCATCCATGTTGTAAGCGGCGTTTCCTTGTGTTTTGCCATTATTTCTGTTACCGTTATTGTATTCTTATCATCCTAAATAGGCTCTTACTCTAGATTCTTCATTATACTATTTATCTTAATCATTTTTATTATTATTATTTATCTTAGTAGGGCCCTGACCTTCCTCGTCACTATCCGACCGAGGTTAGGCTTGGCACTTACTGAGTACCGTTGTGGTGTACTCACACCCCTTTCTGCGCATATTTTTTCGTGTGCAGATATAGGTACCTTTGCCCAGGCTTATCACCCTTGAGGCAGGGAGATCTTTGGAGACTTTGAGGTACATCTGCCGCGTCCACAGACCAAGGAGTCTCTATCTTTACTCTATCCAGTAGTGTTAGCTTTTCTATCTTATTGTTGATGTAGCATTCTGGAGTTAGAGCACTTTATTGTATTTCTTTCAGCTTGTGTTACCGTGAGATTTCGGGTTTTGGGATAGTGTTGTAAGGTTTTGAGATGTTGAGTTCTGTAAGCCGAGTGGCATTTTATATATATCGTTTTCCTTTGGTTATTCTTGGCTTTAAATTTACATTCCGCAAGTTTTCTATTTATTTTTCGCAATTGTTAGGCTTACCTAGTCGTAGAGACTAGGTGCCGTCACGACGGTTCACAGAGGGCGAACTGGGGCCGTGACAGTGTTCCCCCACGTGAATTCTCCTTCAAGGTATGTTAGATCCCTCTAAATTGGCGTCTCCCCTTCACAAATAAGTTTAGTCTTGCTTTTATACGTATTGGATAGGTCTACGGCTTATTAACCGTGTCCCGGGCAAAATTGAAGAACTTTCACGTCACTAGTGCCGTCCACGGCGCTGTATTATTTTTTATACTGTTTCTGGCACCACAGGTAGGGCTGGGCGCCACCTGTGACGCTGAAATGTCCAACTTTCCTGTTTTTGTCCGTTTTGTCTATAATTTTACACATTCTGCCCCCGATTGCTTCCAGATCATTCCTACACATAAAACACATCAAATTAACATAAATCAACACATTTCACATCCTGAATTCATGAAACAAAAGTAAGGTATGAGGCGATATACATATAAATATATATACTTTAAGCGAAATGTCATATATATATATATATATATATATATATATATATATATATATATATATATATATATATATATATATATATAAATATGGGAAAAGGTTATGGCGTTATATATGCACCATCACCTGATCAGCTGGTATACGTTGATGATTTTGCCTACAGTAGCTAAGATGATATGATGGAATTCCCTCAGAGGCGTGATGATATTATGTACGTAAAGAACTATGCATTACATTACATTCACATGCATATGCATGACATTATAAATATTTCATGATTTACGGAGCTATACAGATTTACAAGTTGAGTCATTTACCCCGTGTTTCTTCCATGTCCTTAATTAATGATGACTTACTGTTATGTTTCAGTTCTGCTTTATATATTCAGTACATTATTAGTATTAACGTCCTTTTGTTGGGGACGTTGTGTTCATGCCTGTAGGTATAGGCAATCA